>SNQJ01S0034469.1:78842-88864 GCA_010110895.2 Picea sitchensis | reverse complement strand
TGGGTGTTGTATCTTCATTTTCATTTTCCTTCATGTCCAAATAACTTCATCAATATTCTGGTCCAAAACCCATGACTAGGGTTGACATCAATGACAACAACCAATCTTCCAACATCAATACTGTTACAAGGTTTATGGGGTAATTCTTGGAAAAGAGTACTCTCGAGGGGCCTTCCTAGAATATTACAAGAAACTAAGCAAACAAGAGGATTCTCGGTGGAGCGAACTCATGTCCCAGACTTAATCATTTTTGCAGAAAACAAATATGGCATGTAAGCATACACAGGCATCCATTCTATCAAATTAAATGTTAGGTAAACACTTCTATTAAGAACTATTTACAAGAACATAAAACTGAACATGCGATTATGGAATTAACTTCAAATAACACTTATCAGAAATCTTGGATGTGATGCGAATGCTGGGAGGGATGCGTTTCCACCCAACCGTAGGCTCAGTGACTCCAATCGGATTTACCACTAGACACTCCCGAGCTAGAACAAGATTCTTTGAGAAGGAGTCTCTGTTTGTCAGAAGTTGAGAACGAAGGTTACTCTCTTTCTTCTCTGCTCATCATTTCCTTTATATTTTTGCAGAGTTCTTCTGATTTCCCCCCTCTTGCGATCTCTATCCCGTCTGCCCCCCTTCCACACCTATTTTCCTGTGAGGTTGCGTGTGGCACGAACTTCCCCGTGGTGGTTAGGCCTGAGGCTTCTATAGATGGGTGGTTCACCCCCATCCCTCATTAACTCCTGAGGAGCCTCCTCAGCTACCAACCTGGCGAGTAATTCATTTCAGGGCCAGTGAGCCGCTCTTGATATTTGGGCCAGTGAAGACCAAATATGGTATTGGTTTAAGTGGAAGTTAACGCCACCATCCTAGGTGCCTTCCAACTCCTTTCATCAACCATCGTGGTCTCTTTTCAGCACATCCCCCTCCCAGCAGTCATACAACACATATACATAACATTATTTACATTCGTCAACCTTTTATTCAAAGGTCCATCAAATCACACATTCACCTCTTTGAGTTTTCCATAGTTCTTGGCCATTATAGTTATTTTTACAGACTGGGGGAAACAGGGTGTTACAACCCCTGTGCCAACAAATGGTTCCATTACTGGGACCCGAAACTGTGATTGCTGGGATCTAGAGAAGAAGAAGCTCTGTGCGTAGATCTGTGCCTTAGCATGCAGTATTCTACTTGACATGTGAAGCTTTGTGCCAAGAAAGAAGAAAGGTCAGATCTGAAGAAAAGAGGTCAGATCTGCAAGAAAGAGGTCAGATCTATGAAGAAAGAGGTCAGATCTGTGAAGAAAGAGGTCAGATCTGTGAAGAGAGAGGTCATATCTATGAAGAAAGAGGTCAGATCTACAAGAAAGAGGTCAGATATGCAAGAAAGAGGTAAGATCTGTAAGTTCTGTGCTCTAATAAAGGTAGGAATAGTTAAAAGTCTTAGATCTGAAAGCTTTGTGCTCTACAAAAGTAAGATACGTGAACATTTTTGTTTCTGAAGCATGAATTTAGGTATGCTTGATAGATTTTTTCCTAGCTTGAAAACTAGGGCATTAATAGATGAAAGAAAGTTTGATATGAATAGATTTGATAAGAATAATGATAGATATGTTATACCTATGCATAGAAAGAATGTTTGGACTAATAGTTGGATGCAGGATACTAGAAAGAAATTTTTGCAGGCTAGCTACCATGATCCTAGTGCGCAGTACAGAAGAAGCTGGGGATCATTTAAAAGAAAGAGAGGACTAACTCTATGTTACAGCTGCAGAAAACCGGGACATCTAGCTAAGGAGTGCCCTGATAGAAGAACGAGTTGTCTCTGTTGCAAGGGTATGGACCATGAAGCATTAGATTTCCCTAGAATGATTGCTAGGCTTGAAAGAACAAATCTGAATGAAGGACACCCTAAGGCAGATCCAGAAATAGCAGGACTCTAGAAAGAATCAAAGATTATGTTATTGAAAATGAAAGAAACCCTGGATGAACATAAAAATGCCAGTTTGTTAGAGATATTCAAAGAAAAGGAGAAGATCGAAGTAAGAATACGAGACTTTGACATTGACTGTGCTATGGATGAAGGAACACAGATGAAAATTATGACAGAAAGTACTTGGGAAACCCTCAAAAGACCTACTCTGGTGCGATTATTTAAAGGAAAAATGGTAACTCTATGTGGAAGGATTACTCAGATAGATATGAGCACCCATGGAGCTTCAACAGAGGAAGAATTCAAAGTTATCAAATTTACTGAGGACCATGCCCCATTTCCATCTTTGTTAGGCAAGATCTGGATTGAAAAAAACTAGATCCAGAGAAAAGAAGAAGAGGAAGCCCTAGAACAGAAGAAGTAAGAACTCGTGGAATTTATGGCTAGAAGGATCTCCTACTTGTTGGAAGAAAAAGAGGATAGACCTAAGCTATTGAACACTGAGGACTTGGATATCAAAATTATAAGAGCATTAGAGGAACCACAGAAGACTGAGATACCTAATCTGTATGATGAAAGAGTATTACCCTTGGATCTGAAGAAAAAATCTCAGCATTGCAAAGTGTCTATGATAAGAGAAGATAAGAATTAGAATGGAAAACGAATGATCGAGACGAAAATCACTGGGAAAAAGGCCAGGAAGTTAAGAAATAAGAAATCCAAGATTGAAAAGTTATAGAAGAGTCCAAAGAAAGCTTCATAGAAGGAAAAATCACAGGAATCAAGCTTCACCGGGATATCAGAAAAATGACATGGGTCACTTCGACATGGCGAAGCAATATAGCCGTTGGAATCCCATATAACCATTCAAATGTCATTCCAAGCAGGCCGGAGCGCATTTATGGCTCACCACTAGACCATTATATTGCACCATACAGACATAACATCAATTAATGCGGCCTCACACCCATTGTAAGCAGGCTGTTGCTAAGTTTCCCTACTTAGTCTGTCACGCCACACACCAAAAATACTTTTGCTAAATGAGAATTTGAGCCCAAAACTTGAGATTACTTCACCCTGTGATCATTTCCTTGTTTCAATACCATTCACTATAGCCTCTGAATTCATTTTCACACCCGAGCTAGTCGACCCCAGCTTGTATGTCGGACGAGCTCAGCGCTGCTGAGAAAGTAGTTGAAGAAGTTTTTATTGACTTAATGACTGAGAGAGTCATGTCAGAAAGAAGAATGTCCACCGGTGTCCAAGCATCATCCACGACAGGAGTACAGGCCTCCCCATCAACCGCTCGAGCAGGGACATCTCGAGCCAGCGCAGAGAGAAGAACTAAGCACAAGGATGACATCACAAATGCCAAGATTATCCCACGCATTTTGCCGACTTACTTACCAACTCTAAGTGGTACCATCAACCATGACAGTGTACCTTGAGAATTTGAATACACTTTGATCACCGCGTACCTTTTGAAAGGGGTGCGCATAGTCCGTGCTGACCAGGATAAGCTCGCAGCACTAAAATTTAGTGATTTTAACCTTGAAGATCATAAAGCTTACAACATGTTAGCTCCACATAAATGCTTAACCAGGACCAAAGGAAAGAATTCTAAGATTGTCCCGCATTCATGGACCCAGAACATCGCACAGTCCACACTTCTTAATGTAATGAAGATCCCACACTTCGGCAGACACCAGGAAGTCAACGCATGTGTCAAGTTGTTGCTATCCTGCTACCACGAAGGATACTTATGGTTGGAATGCCGCATCACTGTGGATCCGACCTTGATCAATCAGATCATAGGACTTAGTATGCAAAGCCCTGACCCACAAAAGTTTTACCCAGGAAAGACCTCAGATCGAGCACTAGCACAAAAGATAAAAGAAACTTATGGCGATGTTGAGAAGGGCACGTGAGGCTACAAGGTAGCTTCTATCCATAATGGTGCAGTGTGCCTTGCCTGTCAGCTGATCTTGGGCAAGCTAGTTTGCAAAAACAGACAGACCCAAGTGACTGGATTCATAGTTGATCTCACAGGGAAGTGCGCCGAGGGACTATAGATGAATTGGGCAGAGTATCTTGTAAACCAACTAGAGCTTGATTGCAGAGAAGCGCAAGACCAAGGGTATGAGTTCCACTTTAGTTGGTTTCTCATACTAATCACTTTCATCACCTAGGAGCTACCAGAAGGTGCCACTTTTCTAGAGATCGAGCCTTTCGAACCACTGGCCGCGAAGTTCTGTACACTATGGTACTCCAACGACATGAGCAAACAGTGGCAGTCTAATGCCATATTCCATGCCTATTACATCCAATTGATAAAGTTCATCATCGCGCATCACCCCAAACACACTTCATAGATTTAGACCTTTGATAAAGTTCAGCGCAGACCACCACTTCACCTATATCACAACACGCGTCGATGACCACAAGCAACAACTCCAATCGTACTACAAATCGATAGAAGAAGACTTGGAGCAAATTACCAAGGATTGGTCAGCGAACCTCCTTGTTCCAGCGGACCCTGCAAAAATGTTCGATGTAGAAATCCCTGAAGCTATGCTGGATACACCTGGACCAAGTAAGACTAAGAAGGATGTTGAAGTTCAAGATATCCATAGCACATCTACGAAGACCACTTCGATCTCACCCGTGAAAGGAGGTGATGGTGAAGAACTAGGTGGGACAGAAGTCGAGAAAAACAAAGGCGAGGTTACTCCGCCTAGAGAGGAGGAGGATCCCTCCAAGAAAAGGAAGACTACCCCACCAAAACCTTCATCCTAAAAGAAATCCAAGGCTACCCGAACTATGTTTAAGACAACCCTCACACCAGACGACTTCAACTTCTTAATTGTTACACTGAATGATGCTTCAAAAGAGATCGCAGAAAGACAAGAAGTGAAGCAAGAGGAGTTTATTAGATGAATCAAGGGTGAACTTCAAGGAATGCAGCAGGTACTCCAGTCCAGTCGAGCAACTTCTACTGCACCCTTGATAGTTGCAACAACAGGAACAGATGATGAGCCCACCCAATTATACCAGATCGCCAATAAAGTCGAAGCTCACCTTCGATGACCTCAAGAAGACACAACGCAAGCCACCCAGGCTTTAACACAAGTACAGAGCACACTTCTAGAACAACAGAGTAAGACAGAATGGGAAAATCTTTCCTTGAAAGTGAAGTGGGATGAGGAAAAAGCACAATTGCTAGCAGAGCAACTTGAAGTACAGGAAAAGGTTCACAAAGCACTTCGCTTTGTGACGGTCATAGAAGTAAAGATTGAAGAACGTGTTCCACAACAGGTGGCACAACTTGAAGAAGTAATCCAGCAACTTCAACAGCGCATTGCAGATCTGGAACTTCGTACCATGCCTGAGACTCCTCAAGAAATAAGAGATCTAAGAGAGGCAACTTCTCGTAACATGGTTGACCGATTAAAAACCTTTGCCTTGGAATACAAGTAGTTGTGTGCTAGAAGCACCCAGACTCTTGAGAACCTCGCAGAGAACCCAGAGTTGCATGCATTGGAGGTATAGCTCCAAGAAGCAATGCAGCACGCAGACACACTACAGGTGCAAATGAATTCCTTGACCCCAGTCGAAAGAATGAAGAGGTTTGCAGAACAATGCACCGCCCAACAATAGGTACATACGCTGCAAAGTAAAGTGATGGAAGTCTCCCAATAAATTCAACCAATCCAAGAAAAGGCATGCCAACTGTTCACCGAAGTCGAAACCTAGGAGCCAAGCTCGAACAAGTTGTCATCACCGCAGAACAACGCCTGGAAGGGAAAGTAAACGACACAGTGATGCAATAATTCACTGAGCAAGAGGTTGTCACACTACAGCAGGTCGAAGAAGCTCGAGCCAAGCTCGAGGCATTCAAAGCAGAATTGATCAGACCAGAGTGACTCGGGATGAGTCACAAGTGAGTGTTGGGGGCCTGTTGGCCCTTGACCAAGTTTTGAAGAATACTTGGTCATATTTGACCATTTTGGGACTTCGACAGCCTATCAAATATGGAGCGCAATGCGAAGTAGATATCATAAGATCTTGGCCCACTTTGGGTCCTTTTTGGGTTCTTGGGTTAATGTAATGGGAAAGGGATGTCGGCCCGTGGGTTTACCCATGTTTAGGCCCACTTTTGTATGTATAAATAGATGTATAGGTGAAGTAATTAGGGGGCGATAAGTTGGATCTATGTGATCAAAGAGTTGTAAGTGTGCTAAGTGTTGGTAATGATTGTAAGTGCTCTGTGCATATTGTAAGAGGATAAGTGCAAGATATTGTAGAAGGCTCTGTGCTTTAGCACAAGGAAGAAGGATCTAGCGAGCTGTGAAGATCTTTTGTCCTGTGTGAAGTAAAGAGTGTTGAAGCTTTGTGCTGTAACTGCTTGACCGAGATAATAAAGAAGAAGACTTTGTGGACGTAGCCCCAGGGTGGGGGTGAACCATGATAACTCTGTGTGTTGTGATGATGTGTTTGTCTCTCTCTCCTTGCTAAGTTCTTTGATTTATTAGATAGATCTATTGATGCTTTGTGCTTATGAGACATGAAATGCATGTTAGATCTGATGTGTAAGATGCTTAGTGCTTGATCTATTGAATCTAACATGTTTGGTTGTAGCTAAGTACTAAATTATCTTAGATCTAATAACCTACTGCGATGCTCTGTGTTACCTGCGAAGTAAGATGAAGGCTAATTCTAAGTAACTATTAATGCTAAGTGCTTTGCTAAGTGTGTAATCACAGATCTGTGTCCCAGCTAAGGTTGCAGATGCCTGAGTCTTGCAACCACCCTTGCCTCTACCTCGGGTGAGACTTCATCTACTTCGCAGGTGTTGCCGAAAGTAATGGTAGTTAGGGTTTTGTTGGTGCGTTGTTGTAGCGTTGAACCCTAGGTCTTCCCCTATGTTAACAATAGATTAGCGAGATCATATTTGAGTTAGAGGAGTTGCTTGCAATTTATAATATATTAAAGGGACTTAGGTCCAAAATCCAATTTGTAGTGGTTATACCTTTTTCATGTATCTATGAATTCTAAAGGGATGTAGTTTTATTAGAATCTCAGTTATTGATTCAATATGGAAAGTCTAAGTTTAACTATTAAAGAGATGCACTTTTCTTAGAGTCCCACTTATTGATTCAATAAGAAAAGTCTAAGTCTAACCATTAGCTAGCTCATATAGTTGTGGTTTGGCAACAAAGTCTCAACTTTCAATCCCCCCAAAAAATATATATATATGCTTGTAAACAAAGTTGCTATGCTATTAACATAACAATAATCAAATGGGCAATTTGAATTAACAAATTGAAACAAACTAGTGCTCTTAGCAACAACAATTCTTGAATGAAAATTAGATTTTTTTTCCTCTTCTAGGTGTTTTCTCCAGTGTTATTACATAGGGTGAAGGTACATAGTGCACTCTACATACCACACTTCAATGAAAATTAGACTTTTTTCCCTCTTCTAGGTGTTTTCTCGAGTGTTCTTACATAGGGTGAAGGTACATAGTGTACTCTACATACCACACTTCAATGAAAATTAGACATTTTTTCTTCTTCTAGGTGTTTTCTTGAGTGTTCTTACATAGGGTGAAGGTACATAATGCACTCTACATACCACACTTCAATGAAAATTAGACTTTTTTCCCTCTTATAGGTGTTTTCTCAAGTGTTCTTACATAGCGTGAAGGTACATAGTGCACTCTACATACCACACTTCAATGAAAATTAGACTTTTTTCCCTCTTCTAGGTGTTTTCTCGAGTGTTCTTACATAGTGTGAAGGTACATAGTGCACTCTACATACCACACAACTATTTCCCGTGGCTTATACAATTTTGATACTTTGTATCTGTAATACAATGTGTAGGATGAATTTTGGCACATGTAGTGAGATATTTGTAATACAACCTGTGAGATGTATTGACACACATATTTTGGTGGCCATGCAAAATGGGCTATCTAAATAATCTTTATGTTGAATATTCCAGATAATGTGGATGATACATAGATTCCAAGCCATATGATAGTTCATTCATTTCCATATTTTGTTTGGATATCAAAACAATTGAGTAATGAGGCACTTGTTGATGGAAGCAACATAAAGGGAAAAGACTCAAATCAAGGCTCTCACAACTTTCTCACCATCAATACATTGGAATCCACATGAAAATTAGGTGGGTTGAAAATGATTAAAAACACGTTAAGTTATTTTATTTATTTTCATAAAAGAATAAAAACAATTCAATGTTTGTATGGTTGGCTATTACTAATTAAGAAATGGGAATCCAAGTCATTTAAAACTAATTAAGTTAAATAATAAAAACAACTCAATGTTATGGTTTGTTATTAATAATTACAAATTAAAAAACTAAGTATTTTACACTAGTAACGTGCAAAAACTTATTAGATGCTTATTTTGTTTGGATGCATTTTATTTGAAATCCATTCTATTTAAAGATTAACAAACCTACACCAAATATCAAGTACTAAGTGCACACACAAAACAATCATTAAGTGCACACGTAAAATGCTCTCGGTGACAAATGACTCTATACCATGTGCACATAGATACGTCTATCAATGTGAGAAAGAGGAAAGAAATGATGTGAGATTTAATTGTTCATTGATACCCATTTTCAGTAGGAATATTGTTTCTAGTTCAACAAAAAATTCATCAAGAAATATAATTTCACTTTAGTTAAAGTTTCATCCATAGTTTTTAGAAGACTTAAATCCTTGAAAATTAAAAAAAAAACATGGTTTGGTTGGAAGTTTTTCTTTGGCGATTCATAAAATTTCAACATAGGTAATTGAAAAAGAAATGATTTAGTGTCCTCTTATAAAGCTCAGAAAAGAAATGGGATGAACCGCATTGAGATATTTAATTATTTTAATATATATGAAAAATATTTTGATTTCCATAAAAAAACCTATGAACTACTTTAATTGGTTCACGGTTCATTATTCAATTTCACCTCTACTCTTCAAAGCTTAGGTTCACATATTCAACTTTTAAATTACTACAAATATAATGAGACAAATATTGAGGAGACGAATATCGAGGATACTAGGTCTATAAGAGGCACCAAACCACATGATGAGAATAAATGAAAAAATGAAACCACGGGGCAATGTCCTCTCACATCCCTCTCAACTTTGCTCACCTTACTATTTAGGAAGCCACCCATGAGACCTTCTCCTCTCACATCCCTCTTGATGTTGCTCACCTCATTGTTTAGGCCATTTCTCATGGCACCTTATCCTCTCACATCCCTCTTGGTTTCGCTCTTACCTTATTGTTTAAGTGAAGTTCTACATTGAACAATAAACATGATATATTCACATACTACAAAAATTCTATGAATCTTAATCAGTTTTCATGCACAATCAAACCCCTAACAGAGTAAAAAGAAAAACCAAAGGCTAGAAAGTGTTATTTGATATATGCAACTAATCAAAGGATGGTGATGTTTTATGGAGGTTTTATTCTTTCAAGGTGTCGTAAAGTTTAGTAGTTTAAAGCATTGGAGCATTACCATTGAATGTTTACAGGGAAGACAAATGTGTTAAAAGTTGTTGAATGTTTTTTTTTTTGTTTGAGATGGGGAAACTCAATGTTTGGATATAACAAGAAGCACCTAGCACATGTGAGTGTGGGGACCACCTTTTTATTTTTATTTTTGTGCAATGTGGCCTATCGATCTCATATGACCCCATATTTTTCGACCTCTATCAACTACTCACAACAATATCCAAATATGCAACAATGACTTTCAACTTCCTTCTAATACATTAGTCCTCAATATATCCACTAATGATTAATCAATTGAAACCTCATTTGATTGGTAATAAAAACAACCATTAATGATTAATCAATTGAAACCTCCTTTGATTAGTACTAAACATGTGACTAGCGTCCACATACAATTAAATAAGAAATAGATGGAACCTATTAAAGAGTTTCTCTATTAACTACTCATGGACCATCCAAAACAACACAACTCCTTTATTTGCATAATATAATCACTCACATTCACTTTGGCATGCCCTTTCCCCCGCT
>SNQJ01S0034469.1:68093-78733 GCA_010110895.2 Picea sitchensis | reverse complement strand
TTTTTTTTTAAGTAAGATTTTATAAAAGTTTGTCAAAATCAGAGAGTACAAAAAACCTCCATAGTTTCAGGCTATAAACAATGAACTGCCCCAAAGGGGAAACCATCTCATCTAGCCGAACCACTTCATAGCTTAAGTCTTAGTCTTCTATTGATGTAAGGAGAATCCAAAATTCTGGCCCTTGACGACGGACGATACAACAGTGCAAGATATAGACATAACCAGAATAAGCATAGACATTTGCAGAAAATGTGGCCATGTACAAAACAAAGTAACAAAGTGACGTATCACTAATGAGGGATGTAATGTGGCCACGCGTCCAGGAAGAAGGTGTCGAATGTTGAGTTTCCCCAAGGAGTCGACTCCTCCTTGACTCCTGTCCTGTCCAGCTACATGGCATCCTCCTGCTGTGTTGGCATGTTCTCCTTTTGCAGAGCATCCTCCAGCTAGGATGGAGTCACCTCCTCCTTTTGGTTTGGCTTGGCATGGCCTGTAGTCTCCAGTGGGGGAGCTGGTGCCAACACTGGTGTCGAAGCTGCTGCTTCTTGGGCTGCCTCTGCCGGGGGGTGAAGAGCACCCAACATTGCTGAGAGAAAATGAAGGAGTTGAGAGGCCTTGTCATTCAGGGTCTCCAGGCGGAACCAGAGGTCATCCACGTCCCGGTGCAAGTCGAATACCAGGCCCTGCAATAGTGCGAGGCCTGTTTGACATTCACATTCTGGATCAGTGTTAGAGCAGGCTCGAGAGTGGGGTTGCTAGCATGAATTTTGGCTGGCTTCCAGACCATCCATCTGAAATCGAGCGTAGAGAGGTGGGGCTGGAAGCGACTGGGAGGCCGAAGAGTTAGGAGGAGCCAATGGGCCTGGGTGTGAAGTAGAGGCTGAATTTTCGGAAGGTACTAGGTTGTAATCTAATGAGGTCGCTGAGCATTCCAACCCCTCCATTCTGTTGGAAAGGGACGTAGAGAGGGGCGGGGAGTTGGCTGGCGTTTGAGTCGATTGTGCCAGGGAGGAGGATGAGGTGGCCGACGAGGAGGATAAGTGGGAGGGAGCAGGCAGGGGACGGAGGACCAAACAGGATCGGCTTCGCTGCCATGCCGAGCCTCGTTTAGACTTCCCTCGTAGCTTGGGCATCTATGAAAGACCGGGAGAGAAAAAATGAGCCAAGAACATACCTGGAGAGGGCGACAATAGACCAAGAGAAGGCTGGGAAAGAGTCTGAGCTCTGAAGAAAACAACCAGGAGGAAATGAGCCATCTGGAACCACTGATGCTGATCAAATAACCCGAAGAGCTGGTGCAATTCATTAAGTATCCACACGCACAGAGTAAAGTCTGAACTAATGTGCAAGGCAGAGCAAGGCACAATGAGAGTAATGGCACCCTGTCTCGAGCGAGGTGAACTTAAAGGCATGAGGGAAGCGGGAGGGAGAGGCACGCGGTCATCACGTGGCCGACGCCACGAAGGCTCTCTCCTGGCTGCTCCGCTCGACATGTGTTCACTATCACCCATCCAGGGGCTTTCATTTCCATAGTTATTATTGATTCATTCTCCATTATTTTACTTGTATAATGGGAAAATTCATCTTTCACGCTCAAGTGAAATGGCCATCGTACCAATATATGAGTAAGTGGATGCTATTCAACATTCATTATTATAAATATATTTTTATTTTTTTACATGTATTATTGGCCAATCCATATTTCATTTTTAATTGAGATGTCTATTTTCAACATTCATTATTATAAATATATTTTTCATTTTTTACATGTATTATTGGCAAATCCATATTATTTTTAATTAAGATGCCTATTTCCTCAAAGTAATTTCATAATAATAATTGTTAAAATAATGATTTAGGTAAATATTAAATATAATAATGATTAAAATAATGATTTAGTTAAATATTAAATATGAAAAAATTAAATATAATTAAATATGAAAAATAAATACAATTAAATATTAAAATAGTATAATTGAATATTTACTCAACTAAAAATACAAATATAATAAAAATATAATAAAAGATTATAAAAAATATGTAAATAAATGGTATTTATTAATATTGAAAAATCAAATATAATCAAACATTGAAAAACCAAAAACCAATCAAATAGGATTAAATATTAAAAAAATAATGTATAAATGGATATATATTTTAAAAAATATGATTAAATATTAAAAATATTATGTATAAATGGATATCTATTCAACTTGAAAAAATATAAATATGATAAAAGAGTATAAAAAATATATAAGTGAATTTCTATTTAACATTAAAAAAAAATATTGTTTAAATATTTAATTTTTTGAATTTTTCATGGGTGAAATAGATTTTAGTATAATTTTTATTTTATGTTATTTAAATTGCATTTTTGAATGTATAAATAAATTCAACACTATAAAAAATCTTTGAGACATTCTATAATCACTCAAATATAAAATTTCAACAAATTTTGACTACATGTTTAAAAAAAAACATATATATTTAAAGACTATAAAAAATATATAAATAAATAATTGTATATTCAACAGAAAAAAAAACATATAATTAAAATTATAACAATTTTAATAGATTTAGAAGATTACTTAAAAATATATAATACAAGAAAAATATATAATACAAGTGGGAGACCCATTCAATATGGAATAAATTTACAAGATTATTTAAAAATATAAGTGGTAGACCCATTCAATATGGAAGAAAGAAGTATAAATATATATAGTCAAAGATTATAGCATAAAAGATAAAGTATAAATATATAGTGAAAGATTATAACATTTTTTTTTATCGTTTTAGAGGAGTAATTTAAAATAATAAATATAAGAATGGAAGAAAGAAGTATATATATATATATAGTCAAATATTATAGCATAAAAAAGAAAGTATAAATATATAGTGAAAGATTATAACATTTTTTTATCGTTATAGAGGAGTAATTTAAAATAATAAATATAAGTGGAAGTTATTTATAATTTTGTATAGTGAAAGATTATTATAATTTTAATAATTTTAAAGGATTATTTTATAATAAAAATATAAATAAGTAGGAGGTCTTTTTGACATGAATAAAATAAATTGATATAAAACAAGTGTTGCATGACAACGTAGTCCTTGCTAGGTTGGGATGGGAGTAAATGCGACCTAGTACAGACACGTAGCTAGAAAGTTGAAATACATGTGGTTTGTATGCAGAACATAGTATTCCTAAATTAGTTCTTCTTGAAAAATATAAAAAATTATCAACATTTGAAAGGTTGTTGGACACAAAAATTTTAGCATTACCGAATTAGTTATCTTTAAAACAAGGGCTGTTGGATAGAAAATAAATTGAAATTTATGAAATTATAGGTTCCTGGACAACATAAACTATACATACCAAAAACGTAATTTATAAAGTAGATATTTAGTTTTATACATACAAAATATGTACTTTTATAATGGATCACGGGTTGTCGGGCTGAAAATTGGGCCTTTGATGTTCTCTACCCTACAAATAGCACCGACAGTTCTGCAATACAGAAATCAGGCCTCCGATGTTCTCTGCGATACATAAATCGAGGAGTGGAGTTACAGACTATAGAAATTCATCATAAATAAATAAATTATACATACGAAATATGTACTTGTATAAAGTAGATATTTAGTATTATAGATACAAAATTTGTACTTTTATAAAGTATGGGGATGAGATTTTATAGAGCATGCACGGAGCCGTCATTGCATACGTAGCCAGTTTTTGGATCGTGGGTTGTCGGGCTGGCGGGCTCAAAATTGGGCCTCTGATGTTTTGTTCCCTACAAATAGCACTGACAGTTCCACGATATACAAAATGACAGGCGGAGTTGTAGACTATAGAAATTTACCAGAAATTAATAATGTCTATTATATAATAGAATAGTAATAATGTCTGTTACACCGAATTAGTTTGCTTTAAAACTAAGGCTTTTTTTGGACAAAAAAGATATAACATTGTTGAATTAGTTTTCTTTGCACACGTTTTATAGAGCATGCATAAAGTGCTTATTCCATACTTAGCCAGCTTTTGGATCGCGGGTTCTCGGGCTGGCGATTTCAAAAATGGACCTCTATTGTTCCGTTCCCTACAAATAGCATCGAGAGTTCCACGATATACAAATTGACAAGTGGGATTGCGAACTATACAAACTTATTAGAAAATAAATAATGTCTGTTACATATCTCTGGAAATTACATCAACATTTAAGACATCAACGTCGTTGAAGAGAAAACAATTAGCATACAATAGGAGACAAGAAATGTAGCATATCAAAATTAGTTTTCTTTGGAACAAACAAGCAGGTTCCTGGAAACCCAAAGTTTAATATATAATAAGGGCATTGTCGAATCAGTTTTCTTTGGAATTTATCAAAAATTAATAATGTGTGTTACATGTTTCTGGAAATTTAAATGCGTTTGTCATATAGACTGGGATTGGGGCTCCCGCGGACCATAAAAATAAATAACTACAAGAATAGAAAATTCTGGTGTTGCAATGAAAGCCTACTCAAGTTCGTTGAGGCAGTGTTTCAGATTGGCATAATCCGTCTCCATTCCTCCAATGGAATCACAAAGAATGTCTTCGGTTACCTGGTGAAATGAGCAGATTTTGGACGATGACATTTCGCTAAAGTCAATCTCTGTGCAAGATTTGCCTTTTCTGTTTGTTACATCTCTCTTTTCAATGACCATACTTTTAGATTGGATGTCAAAAATAGCGCTCTGGATTATGAAGGATTCATCTATGTCAAAAAGGTCGGTCTCAGATATTTCCACCGCAGACAACCCAATTTTCTGCATGTGCTCATCTTCAATTTCAAGTTGCAATTTTCCACTTTCAATTTCGGGTTCCTCTGCCTGCCTTGCATTGTTTTTTCTCTTCTTCATCAGTGGAATTTTGTGAGAACTATAAATATTTATGCGAGGAGGGTTCTTATCTCCTCCTCCATTCAAATATTTCTGGGTTTCTTTCTTACTGGGGTGGACCGTTGAAGCGATGCTCCGTGATGTCGTGCTCTTGGGAGTGCTAGTGGGGGACTGGGTACTCTTCTCACTGGATACTTTTCCATGTTGTTTGTACAATTCAGTCATGCTTTGCAATGTATCTGCATTGCAATCGACAGAAGCATGATTGTTGTCAACATTGTCCCTGTATTGGGTTAGGTGTCTATGGATAAAAGAGGTGTTAAATCCAACACCCAGTAAATGTTCTCGAAAAATGCCATTAGGGTCGAACCCTTTTAGCCTTTCAACGTACGTTAGGTTCAATTTCTTGAAATGGGCGGAAAACTCGTCAATCTTGTTGATGTTTCTGTACACGAAGTCTATGACTTTCCAGGGCAGAGGAATGAACTGTTTTTTTTACTTATCATGGAAAAAATGCAATGAGTGGTTGTATTGCCTTGCTATTTCTGCAACAAACATCTTGTCTGTGATGTGGCATGGAATGAAGGAAATATTTTCCTTAGAGCCAAAGACCATGAGGACACTGTGATTTTCCTCTTGCTCAAGTGTGCCCTTCTTGTTCAAAAACTTGCTTACCTGGCCAAACATCTGCGGAGAATCCTTGCCTAACAGTAAATCTTTGAAAACTGAGACAAAGCCATTAAAAACTTCATAAAAACAATGGGAGGCCTTGTGTCTCCATAGGGCCTCATGCCAGAATGTTACTAGGTCGAATCCACAGTTTATTTTGTTGGAAAGAGAAAGTTTTGGAAATGGACAACAATACACAATTGCAAAAATCAAGTAGGATGACATATAAAATTTATTCGATTATTTGAATCATCACAACTGGGAACAGAGATCAATGGAAATTAGCTTTCCCCAATTGAAAATGTATTGTTCCTTGATTGTGAAATACAAAATATAAATAATTATATGGGAAATGCTTGCTGTGGATGCCTGTCCCGTTATTCTTGTAAACAACCAAGAAATTTCCTGGAATGGATTTCTAAAGGAACTTACCTGCAACCTTGTGATATCTTCAGGAACTGTTGTCAGTTCTTTGAGGAAGTCGGCTAAGATTTCCAACCCATTATGATGTTTTTCTAGAAACTTCTTGCAGTCTTGTCCTCTGAACGTCAATGTTGGTTTCGACAATTTTAACATCTCGCAGAAGACCTGAGGTGACAAAGAAATAGGAGAATGGTCACGCAGTGGAATAATTCTTTGGCCTGGAATATATTTTTTAGCGCACCAAGAGACCACCTCCTTACAGTCAAAAACCTCAGGGACGTAGCCTGCACGAGTGATTCTAGAGGTCCAAATCACTTCGTTCTAGGCGAAATGGGATGAATAGTAAAAGTATGCCCTGGACCACCGGAACCTATGGTCCTCTTATGCGAACATATTTACTGTATCTCCACAAAACTGTTGTCGACCTGCTGCCATAAGTCTACAAGAATGTTTATTTGTTCCAGACGATGAATTAAATGAAAAGTTGGAAGGGATAATATAACCCTGCACAAATTTTGGTCGAAAGCATGTGAATGGGAGATGTCCTCGAGACTTTCGTTGATTAATGACAAGTTGGATGGCTGTTGCATGATGCGTTGTTAGCATCAAACACTGCTAATTTAGAAATGCGAACATGGTGGATATTTCAATGAGCGATTAAGCATTATAGATTTCTTGAGCGGCCCAACACGACGATGCGTGTTCGAGATGAAAAATCAGAAGGGACAAAATAACTCTCCGCATATCTTGGTTTAATGAATAATAATGGGATATCTCCTTGAGATTTTCGCCCATTAATGAAAATGTTGACGGTTTCTGCATGGTCAGCTGTTAGCATGAAAGGTTTCTAATTGCATAGTAAGAAAGCACGGAGGTCGCGAGCAAGGGAAAAAAACCACTACAAAATAGGGTTTCAAGGTACAACCGTTGAAGGTGAGGGCGTGAGGGTTAAATTGTATGTCTCAGAACTTTTTGAGTGCAATACGCGTAACAACGAAGAGGGTATGGTAGGATAGCTGGAAGGATAGGAATTTAGTGGGGATGGAAGGCAGCGAGAGATACTTTGAAACATTTGTGAGCAGTGGTAGAGTGAAGCTTGTGAGTTCGACGAGCCCACATTGGAATTGTAGATCACGAAAGTTTTGAGTGCAAGATGTACATGACGCAACAAGAAGCAGAGTTCAAAACCACGAACCCGCCAACCGTGGCCATAAAATTGGCCAAGTATGGAGAGAAATAGTGGTTGGTCGGATTCGTCGTGTGATTATATAGATGGAGATAAAGATATCTCAACCTGCCAAGGCTGGAACCCGCGTTTATAGAAGGACGACTAAGTATATAACCACAAAGAGATAATACAAGAGAAGAATAAGAGGGAAAAAGGACCAACGACTCCATGGTGGAATTGTAAATCACAAAATTTTTGAGTGCAATATGTATATCATGGAACAAGAAGCAACAGATTTCGAATGCGCCAACCCGAAACAATGACTAAGAATTGGAGATTTCGTGAACCCTTGAACAGGAGGATCCAAAATAGGGTCAGAAGGTCTGCCTAGAACATGTGAGGTCCCCATGGTCAAACTGTATCGTTCGGAACATTTGAATGCACAATCTGTAACACGAAAGAGGGGACCATGTCGGAACCCGGTAGTCAATTTCTATATTGCGAAGGGCTAGATGCGAACTGTTTCATATTGTTGTGTGCAACCATCACTTATAAGAGTCATTAGTAAGAGCATAACCAATGTATATTAGGAAGCACATTTGTGAACCATGGTACAATGAATCTTGCGAGTTCGAGGGGGTTGCGGTAGAATTGTACATTGCTAACCCAGCAATCACGGCCATAAAATTGGCTAAGTATGGAAAGAAATAGTGGTCGGTCGAATTCTTGGTGTGATTATATAGATGGATATAAAGAAGTTAGCGCGCCAATGATGGAACCTGCGATCATATAAAGGTGACCAAGTATATAACGAGAGAGCCATAATACAGGGGAAGAAGAAAAGGGAAAAAGGACAAAGGAGTCGTCGGTGGAATTGTAGATCACGGAAATTTTGAGTACAAGATGTGAACCCGGTAGTCAATTCATATATTGCGGAGGGTCGGATGCCAACTAAGGCATCACAGATACTTTGAAACATTTGTGAACCGTGGTACAAAAAAGGTTGATGCCAACCCGAAACAGTATCCAAGAGTTGCACAGTTAGTGAACCCGACAACAGGAGGATCCAAAATAGGCTAAGAACGTGTGTGAAGAAGAAGCAAGTCCTCGACATTCAACTTGTATCATTTCGAACATTTGAATGCATAATTTGTAACACGGAAGAGCGGATGATGTCGGAACCCAGTAGTCAATTTGTATATTGCGCAGGGTGCGATGCCACCTGTTTCGTACCTCTATGTCTAGTTGTCACTACTAAGAGCTAATTTAGTATTGAAAATAATTTTTTAGATTCTGTTAAATACTTCATAGGGATTAACATCCGTAAACAATGGTAATCTCCACCCCGCCAGCCCTGCATTTCGTGTGTGAATTTGTATATCGCGGAACTGGAAGCACTATTTGGAGGACACAAAACAATAGAAGTGCAATGTTGAGTCATCTAGTCCATAGGTTTGCTTGTCAATTTGTATATCGCGGAATTTTGGGTGCTATTTGTAACACACACAATAATGGAGGCCTAATTTTGAGCCTACCCAGCTGAGAACCCGTGATAAAAAATGTCGCTAGGTATGAAAAGGAATAGCCGGTGGTCCAATTCGTCATGCGACAATATAGATGGAGATGAAATTGGTCCCAACTCGACAACCGTGGACATAAAATTGGCCAAGTATCGAAAGCAACAACGGTTGGTCGGATTCGTTGTCTGATTATATAGATGGAGATAAAGATATGTGAACCTGCCAACGCTGGAGCTACATATTTCGTGAACCCAACAATAGGAGGATCCAAAACAGGCTGAGGAGGTTTCTGCAGAGGAGGCAAGGCCTAGACCTTCTAATTGTATCGCTCTGAACATTTGAATGCATAATCTGTAACACAGAAGAGTGGATGATGTCCGGTAGTCAATTTGTATATTGCAGAGAGTTCAATCCCAATTGTTTCGTACCTCTGTGTCCAGTTGTCACTACTAAGAGATAATTTAGTATTCAAAATAATCTTTTAGATACTGTTAGGTACTTCACAGGGATTAGCATCCGTAAACAATGGCAATCTCCACCCCGCCAGTTCTGCATTTCATGTGTCAATTTCTATATCGTGAAATTGGGAGCGCTGTTTGGAGGACACAAAACAATAGAAGTGAAATATTGACTCAACCAATCCACAGGTTCACTTGTCAATTTGTATATTGCGGAAATCTGGGTGCTATTTGTAGGCCACAGAACAATGGAGGCCCAATTTTGAGCCCGCTCGCCCGAGAACCTGCGATCCAAAATGTCGCTAGGTATGGAATGCGGAATTTGTACATGCTCTATAAAATATCATGTCCATATTTTATAGTCCCATAATACATGGGAAGAAAATAAGGGAAAAAGGACAGAGGTGTTCGCAGTGGAATTGTAGATAATACACGGGAAGAAGAGAAGGGAAAAAGAACTAAGTATCTCACAGAAGAACATCTAGTGATTGATTATTAATGCAAATGCTTGCGAATCCCTGCTGAGTTCTCACCAGGTAAGGCCTAAATTGTAGATCACAGAAGTATCTTTCGTACCAATGTGTCCACTTGTCACTAGCAAGAGCATTGTCGATGTATATTAGGAAGGACGTGGAGTTGCTGGGGATGGAAAGCAACAACAGATACTTTGAATGAACTTAATGTATACGAGGAACCCGCGGTGGAATTGTAGATCACAGATGTTTTGAGTGCAAAATGTATATAGTGGAGTGATAAGCAGGTGGGTTCGCAAGCGCCGGCCCCGTAGCGGTGGGCATAAAATTGGCTAAGTATGGAAAGGAACAACGATCGATCGGATTCGTCGTGCGAGGATATAGATGGAGATGTTAAAGCATGTATTGTAGATCACAGAAGTATCTTTCCTACCACTGTGTCCACTTGTCACTAGTAAGAGCATTGTTGATGTATATCAGGAAGGACGCGAAGTTGCTAGGCATGGAAATCAACAACAAATACTTTGAATGAAGTTAATGTATACGAGGAACCCACGGTGGAATTGTAGATCATAGATCTTTTGAGTGCAATATGTATATAGTGGAATGATAAGCAGCTGGGTTCGCAAGCGTCGACCCTGCAGCGGTGGGCATAAAATTGGCTAAGTATGGAAAGGAACAACGGTTAGTCGGATATGTCATGCGAGGATATAGATGGAGATGAAGACATGTCAGCCCGCCAAATATGGAACTGGATACCATAGAAAGGGCAGTAAGTATATATCCAGAAAGTGATAACGAGCGGGAAGAAGAAAAGGTGAGTTCGTATGCGTCGATCCGGCAACCGCGACCATAAAATTGCCTAGGTATGGAAAGGTACAATGATCGGTCGGATTTGTGTTGTGAAGATATAGATGGAGATGAAGATATGTCAGCCCGTGAACCTTGCAACCGCCCATTATAGAAAGACGAATAAGTATAAAACCGGAAAGCCATAATGGATGGGAAAAGCAAAAGGGGAAAAGAGATAAGTATCTGAGAGTCG
>SNQJ01S0034469.1:46409-68043 GCA_010110895.2 Picea sitchensis | reverse complement strand
TTTTTTTTTTCCGTTTATTAATGGCAATGTTTTCGAACCTCTGCTGGGTTATCAATTGTAAAAGAATTAAGTGCAGATCACTGAAGTTCTTTGGCTGCAAGATATATATGAAGAAACAAGGGACATAGGTGTTGGGTACCGCGAACCCGGGGCCTGGTGCCCAGATAACTGGCTAAGTATTGGCCAAGACAAAGTTTTGATATCTATTTCAATATTTTTCATACTAGTATCTATCAATGGAGAAAGTTTTCATATTTATTTGAATAGTATTCATACTAATATATATTAATGGATTGGTTCTGTTTGAAATGCAAATGATCTCCCAATTTGCAAGATACTCTTCGGCTCACAAATTTCATTGAAACCACAAAAATTTTGACTGCAAGATGTACATAGCACAACAAGAAACATGAATTTGCATTGTGGTCTCAACGAGATAAACTCCTTATCATTTATTCATCTTGTATTCGTTGCAATGACATTAGCAAACGCCGACTCTCCATAAACATCAATATCTAAATTAAATTAAATGCAATCAAAATTTGGTGTAACTTTAAGTAATTAAAGCATAAATTGCAGACTACGAAAGTTCTTAGGCTGCAAGATGTATATGACGGAACAATAGACGTAGTTGTTTAATACCGCAAACCTAAACATAATTGCCTAAGCTTTGCCGAAGAGGAAGTTTTTTTGTATTTATTCCAATAGCACTAATATTAGTATATATGCACAGATATTATAAAATAGAAGAAGCTGCAATATATCCAAGATACTTCACAGGAACATTGCATCAACAATTCAACCACCTTGTTGTTACTCATTAATTAATTCTATTTACGGAACCCAAAGAATGGGAGCAGGACGGGTCCTCCAATTTCTTTCTTTAAATACAGGGCCGCCTCCACATAAGTATGGCCTATGAAAAATTATTCTTAAATGTAAAATGTAAACAAAGAACAAGCCAGGTTTTATTTAGATTGAAGTAGTGGGTAGCAGAAAAAAAATCTTGTCCTTCATGTTTAACGACACAGGGGAAGAAGGTACAAAATACAATTAAAACAAATACCAGAAATTGGAAAATACTATTAAAAAATAAACCAAAATTATTCTATATTCAAATAAGATGGGTTACAAAATACAGCTCAGGCTATTTGCAACAACGATTGCGATTTCGCCTATCGTCGACCAATTAAAAATATGTACATTGATGAAGCTTCTTCACAGTTTTGTACTTAATCGGTGCTGCCAAGTACATCTATCCTAGTTTTTTGAATATCTTCTCTCTTCTAGATATGGCTTGCTTGCAATGGCTGCTTATTCAACATTCCATTCTTTGTCAAGTATTAATTTCCCTCTGCCATCGAAAAGTTGGGGTTTAAGGTGTTATCCTTGCAATATTCCTGACCCTTGACATTCGAGACAACTTAGAAATGCGATTCAAGCCAATTTTAAAGTGGACGGAGTCGTTTTATGTCAAAACAGCTAAGGCAGGGGAAACAAATTCAAGTACTTAGTGACTGGTATTATCCCTATATTCGATTGTCTGTTTGGTTTAGAAGCCTTCCTGAGGATTTGTATGTGGAAATTATTTTCTTTATTATAGTAAATTGGAAGAAACGTCCAACCCAGATGCAAAAAGAAACTTTGTTGAGGTACATAACTTCTTCGGGCAGCAGAGGTGTGGCAAGTGCATCAAATGCTGTAGAATGCACTAGCACAGGTCTGGCAAGTGTATCAAATGTTGCAGATGGCATCAAAATATATCTTTCCTCATAGCGATGGAGGTATGGTGGCCCACAGAAAGGTCTGGAATGTTCGGAGGTGATGCCAAATATGTGGAGTCTGCAACTACATCCAGAGGAAACCAAACAAACTTTGACAAAGAACATAGATTTCTGTCAAGTCGGCTACCAGACCCACATGTAGGTCATCAAACTATGAAATATTTTTTTTTTTAGTGATAATATGTTGTTTTATCCACTCATATAGTTTTTGTTACTTGCCTCCGAGGTAGACAAATAATTGTGCTATCTCTACAATTCGATACACTTGCCAAGTCTGTGTTGTTGGAAGAAGATATATACTTAAACAAAGAACTATTTTGCACGTGACCTCAAAATCCATTACAATTCCTAGCAAGAAAACAAAGAAGTTCAACCAACAAATCTTCAGGCAGCCTTTTCAACCAACCAAAGCATCAAACATAGGGAGAACACCAACCATAACATACTTGTTCTTTTTTTTTCGTCCTCTCCAAGTTTCTCTTGTACAACAGAGTTTTTTTTTTAATTAAAGATCACGTCACATAAAACCAGTCTCTATTCTTTCATCTGCCCCTCAATCGCATCTCTAAGTTGTCTTACATGTCTATGACTAGGAACATTAGAACAAAGGCACCCTAAAGCACAACTCTTTGATGATAGAGAGAAATGACAATAAGTATTTAAAAGAAACACTGGATGGTCTTCCGTAGATTTTGTGTTGATTCATTTTAATGACATATGTTCTCGATATTATCACTTTTTAATGCCAATCTTTTTGAATATGTACGCTCAATAGTGACTAGGAACACGTATTAAAATTCCCATATCCGAACAGATTCTCAAATCTGACATTTAAGATATACACAATATTAAAGAGGGACATGATGTGAAGGCCTCTGTGGGTGACACATTCGTGAACTATGCTAAATCTTTTAAGAAAACTAAAACTGCACAAGCAAAAAAATAAAATAAAAAGTATTTCGCAAATTCAAAATGCAGGCAAAAAGAAATTACCAGATCCCATAATATTCGCCTCTCTAGTCATTTTAATGGGAGATGTCCTCGAGAGGGACATGACATCAAGGCCTCTGTCGGTGACACGTTCATGAACTATGCTAAAGATTTTAAGAAAACTAAAACTGCACAAGCAAAAAAAATTATTTTCGCAAATTCAAAATGCAGGGAAAAAGAAATCACCAGATCCCATAATATTCACCTGTCTATTCATTTTAATGGGAGATGTCCTTGAGCTTTCCAGTTATTAAAGCCCATATTTTTGAACGTGTCTTCTCGGTTCTGACTTTTGAAAGCATATTTAATGTGTATTGGGAAGCGTTGAAGGTAGCGGGTATGGAGCCCTATGTAACAGACGTTACTACTATTTTTCTATTTTTGTTGACGAGCGTATGTTAAATGTACGTAAAGAAAAGTAATTCGAGAATGATAGTTTTTTTGCACGAAGCCTTGAAATTGAAATAGTCCACAAGTCCGATTGTCAATTTGTATATCATGGAACTCTCCATGCTATTTGTAGGACATGAAAAAACATAGACCGAACCTAGAGCCCACCACCCCGAGAACCCACGATTCAAAAAATGCTCACTATTTTTTTTTCGTGTTTTTTGTCCACCAGGGTATGTAAATCATACGTAAAGTAAACTATTTCGAGAATGCTAAATTTTTGGACATGACTCCCTTCAAATTCAAATAGTTGGTAAGTTCGATTGCTAATTTGTATATTGCGAAACTCTCTGATTGTCAATTTTCAACCGCCTACCCCGAGAACCCATGATGCAGAAACTGGCTAAGTATGGGATGAGGGCTCTGTGCATGCTTTATATATCTACTTTATAAAATTACATATTTCCTATGTTTAATTTATGCTGTCCAGGAAACCTATAATTTGATAAATTTCAATGTCTTCTATCCAGGAGCCCTTCTTTTAAAGAAAACTAATTCGAAAATGCTAATGTATACACCATAGTTCGATACAACCTATCCGTGAAGCCACGTCCATAAAACTGGCTAACTATGGAAACAAACTGCGGTCGGTTGGAATGATCGCAGAACTCTCCGTGCTATTTGTAGGGCACGAAACAACAAAAGCCCAATTTTCAGCCCGCCACCCCGAGAACACGTGATCATTAACTTATGCTATCTAGGAAACCTATAATTTCATAAATTGCATTCTCTTTTGTCCAGGAGGCCTTCTTTTAAAGAAAACTAATTCGGGAAAGCTAATGTATACATCGAACATGACCTGTCATAGTTCCATAGAACCTATTCGCAAAGCCGCGCCCATAAAACTAGATAAGTATGCAACCGAACGACGGTCCCTCCGAATGACCATAGGAATGTGATAAACTAGAGTCAAACGTAGTTTACAATAGGAAAGTAAAAGGGAGAGAACAACCATATCTCCCACACAGCAACAGGCAATCTCATAACTATGAAACCATAGTAACACAAAATCCATGGAAAAAGCATCGACAACTATGAAATATTTTTTGAGGCTAACAAACTTTGCTTCAACGCATAACAGATGCAATTTACATCACCTGCAATTCTTTAGTCTATTATTTTATCTTAATAAGCCCAATTTTACTTATGCTGTCTAGGAAACTTATAATTTCATAAATTGCATTCTCTTCTATCCAGGAGGCCTTCTTTTAAAGAAAACTAATTCGAGAAAGCTAATGTATACACCGAACATCATCTGTCATAGTTCGATAGAACCTATTCGCGTAGTCGTGTCCATAAAACTGGCTAAGTATGCAAACGAATGACGGTCGCTCGGAATGACCACAAAAATGCAAGAAACTAGACTCAAACATAGTTTACAACAGGAAAGTAAAAGGGAGAGAACATCTATATCTCCCACACAACAAAAGGCAATCTCATAACTATGAAACCATAGTAACACAGAATCCATGGAAAAAGCATCGCCAGCTATGAAATATATTTTGAGGCCGACAAAATCTGCTTCAACGCGTAACACATGCAATTTACATTGCCTGCAATTCTTTAGTATGTTATTTTATCTTAATAATCCCAATTTTCAGCCCGCCACCCTGAGAACCTGCGATGATTAACTTATGGTGTCTAGGAAACCTATAATTTCATAAATTGCATTCTCTTCTGTCCAGGAGGCCTTCTTTTAAAGAAAACTAATTCGGGAAAGCTAATGTATACACCGAACACGACCTGTCATAGTTCGATAGAACCTATTCGCGAAGCTACGTCCATAAAAGTGGCTAAGTATGCAACCGAATGCCGGTCGCTTGGAATGACCACAGAAACGCGATAAACTAGATTCAAACGCAGTTTACAACAGGAAAGTAAAAGGGAGAGAACAACTATATCTCTCACACAGCAAAAGGCATTCTCATAACTATGAAACCATAGTAACACAGAATCCATGGAAAAAACATCGGTAGGTATGAAATATATTTTGAGGCCGAAAAACTCTACTTCAATGCGTAACAAATGAAATTTACATCGCCTGCAATTCTTTAGTCTATTATTTTATCTTAATAGTATTCTATGAAAACTGCAGTGCAAAAAAATGTAACCAGAGATCCAACTGTAGATGCAACATCCCAACATTGCAAACCCTAGGCAAACAAGAACAAGCACCAAATAAGAACCCAACTAAGAAGCACCAAAAGGCCCAAGTGCGGGCGCGGGACCGGAACCCTGCAAAGTCGAATCAAGCAACAATAAACAACATACAACAAAGAAAGAAGAAAGCAACAACCAATCCCCCAGGAACGATGTTGTTCCAATCGCGATTGCAGAAATCCAAACGTGCAAACTGCAACAACACGAACATGCAAGCAAAAACAACGACAACATGAAAATAAGAAATCAGTGGCATGCAAAAAACAAGCATGGACCAGTGAACCAACAACGTCGTTGGAGCATATAAATTTTAAAAACGGAAGAAAATTTCTTGTAACAAGCCTGTTAAGCAACCATTCAACACTACCAAGCCTGTTAGGTAAACATTTAAGTCTATTAGAAATGCATTGTAAACATTTAAGAAAAAAATTCAATGTGGCAGGTCTCTGACGTATCCCAAAAAAATAATTATATTTTTTGTAACAATAGTTTGAACACCAGATAATGTATTGGAAAGACAAACTTTGGATATGCCACCATATAAAACATTGCCATAAATTTACCTAGCATAAAATGCTAAACCAAACATTCGAATTAATGCTAGCATTAATCCACCTTCGATGAATGCATAACAAAATATATGATTCAAAAAGACCATATACGATCAAATACTTTGGATGTGACAACATATATAACATTGGGAATAGCGAAGCTGACAATAAGACCTCCAATCCCTTGTCCAATCATATCATGAAAAATATGGTACTTTTTTTTTTATATAAAAATTGATGTTTTCAGTTCCCTGGTTACAACAATAGATAATATGGAAATATTTGTGGTTAAAGGATAGACTAATATGAAGTCAACGATTTATCGATCGCTAGAGTCCCTCTACGGCTACGGCAGGGACTAATATGATAGAAAATGAATAAAACATAACTTAATTCAAGCATGCATTTTACATAGAGTAACCTACTTTTTATAGGTTTGTTTAACGATTAACTTTGACTATGCATTTTTTGGGTTTATTATTATATTCTATTACTATTATTATATACTTATTAAATATTATGCTATTTATTATTTTTTAGTTTTTGGTGTCCTAGTTTTTTTTATCATTTCCTCTTGGTTTAAGTGGACAATGTCCCGAGTGTCTACCCAAATTAAGAAATGCTATACTTGTAAGAATCTTGCAAAAGTCCACTTCTTCGAGCCAAAACCTATTGCAATGCAAAATAAAAACCCAACATCATAGTGGTGCAGAATAAGTGTTCCAATCATGATGTGGCCATGAAGGATGTTGATACTATTTTGTTCCATTTAAAAGTTTAAAACCACAATGATTGATGACAAGAAAGCACCCATAAACTCACATTGGGAAAATCCCCCCCACATATCATGGTAGTAATGCCACAGAAACAAATGAAATGGAAGATTTGAAGCATACTTTCCAAAACACCCACAGATCCAACAACTCAAAGCTTTGTTAAAGGTCATTTTATGGCCCAAGGCAAAAAGAAGGAAGACAACCCAAACTGGACAATAACACATGTTTTCTCTAATATGTGGATATTATTATTATGATCCTTGTTAATCCTTCATTTTATTTGGCTTGTAACTCTTCCCATCACAAAGATTTAATCGCAACTTGTTTAATAATAGCATAAGCCAACTCTCATGGCCCTTTGACTTCATCGATTGAAGCTGAGATAGAAGATGTCAAATGTGCAAATAATTTATTTTTGGTAGAAAATCCTTGAAGCTACAAATGAAACTCATTGGACTACTTGTAGCTTGATGATTTGGTTAAAATTTTAGATGGTATGGTTGAGAGTTAACAACACCTATAGTGGTTGTAAGTGGCACTAGAAAATAATCGTTCATTGGAATATATAATTTGAGAGACCCATCTTTGGAGGTGAATTAAGTGTACAATGATATTTCACATGCCATACATGTGGGAAAATTGGGTTGTGTCTTGGATGGACACACTGACAACATTTTCCTTGGCTACCATATCTTCCACCAATGCCACCTTTGTTCTCAAAGCTTCAACATGTTGATTGAGAATGTGATTATCAACCATATCTTCCTTGTACTTCTGACCTAGTTCAATGAGGTCCTTTAATAAAGAACAAGTATCTACTTGTAACTATGCCACTTGTAGTTCTAGATCACACCAGTGTGTTGTATTTTTAGACTCCTGATTTGATAAAATCATGCTTGGAGGGATTTAAAAATCACTGGGATCCCTACTTAATTGATGGGCCTCTAATTCAATAGATATTATTGGAAGAGGATCAGGCAGGTGAAAAATAGAATTTGTTCCCATATTGGTAGAAACACTCCTTGGTGGGCAGAGATCCTATATCATGGAAACATTATGTTGTGACTTTTGTAAGTGAGGAATTTCTTGATAAAGAGTAGCGCCATGTGCCCTTCCTCTATGTGCAAATTCTAGTCTTAATTTGATCTCATCTCTCTATGGGGTAGTGTTCATGTTCTGATCAACTGTAATGCACCCATTTATGCAATGGGGGTGGGTATATCTAGAATGAGTAATTATCGAACCTGTTGCACATGCATAATAACCTCCCAATTTTCTTATCTTAGCATCCCTCTAAGACAATAAATTGAGCCCCCCCTACAATCCTTCCTACTAGAATCCTCGCACCCTCTCTCTCGTGTAAACGACAATCCCAAGTTTTCTTCACACTCTCTCACCTTATCATTTGCAGTTCCTCTCCAAATAACTTCTACTCAACGATCCGCACTTTAGCAAGTTCGTTCTTCCTACACTAACACATAATGTAATGGTGAACACATCCTTCTTCCACCTTCGCATTGGCATGCCATTGATTTTTTCGCCTATACATAGGCCACCATCCTTCAAGCTTGACTAACGCGTCGGCACGCTTATGCTAAACCTCAATACACACGTTCTTATCATCGGTGAAGTACGCGTGATCAACGTTGACACATCAGTGGTGCTCAAATGATTATCCTCACTACATGAATGCATTTCACAGGCTAAGTTTCTTCTATTTTCATTGATGCATCACATATCAGTTGAATTCCTCCCACTCTCTTCGATACATTGCATATCGACGAGGTTCATCTCTCTCTCGCTGATGCACTTCTTGTTGATGATTTTTCCTCTTCCTTCCTTGATGCACCAATAGAAGGCTGTCAACCCCTTTTCGTCACCGAGAACATCAACAATGATATTCTTCCTCTCACCAACACTGATCAGGTTAGCAAGGCCCACCTTCGTCGTTAGGACTATCTTATCCTCCTCTTGGCTCAGATCCTTCTTTCTACGCCATCAATCGATCTCCTATCATTTATGGTGACTAATCTCTCCACACATAAATGGATAAATAATGACTAATACCTACCACGCCTAACCTACTTCATGATCATATTCATAATCAAGTTTGTCTATGTCACCAGTAGCTCGTATTCACGTACCACATCAACTTTTTTTTATTTGTGCCTCTTGATTTTATGACTAACCATGAGCATGGAAGTGTCGTATATCATCATATGGGTTAATTGAAGCATAAGGTTGTGAAATGCATCTTGAAGGAAAATTGGTCACCTCAGCTCTAAAACCAAGTTAAGCACCTCATATGTCAATTGATTGTTTTTGTAGGTTTATAATTCTATGTTATTGACACATCACCTCAACATCAATGGATGAAATAAGAGCCTATATATCATATATGACATAAGAACTTATGGAATCAGATTCTAATGAAGCAGTAGCGAGAACGAGGTCTGAACTTTCATTTAAAAATGTCATTGCTCACAATTTTGGGTACTAGTCAAAGTGGATTTATCAATCCTTAAACAAGATAGTTGTGTGAATTATGAGATTAATATTCCAACACAATTGATAGAATCGAAATCCGAGGTCTGTAAGTGCCAAAATGATTGCCAAGGATTTCCTGCCAAGCAAGCCCCATTAACCATGGCCATTATTAAAAAATGGATCCATTCAAATGCTTGAATAACATGTTCAGTTATCTTAATATAACAATTTATTTGTACTCTCCATATTGCAAAAAACAACACCTCAATCAGATGTCATATGAGAAAGTTATGGTCTTTCGAATTCAGGCTCTTGTTGCTTCTTGTCGTTAAATGGAAACTTACAAATTCTTTTGAATTTTATTCCTTCATACCGGAGGAGATGATGGGAACAAATTCGGTTTATACCATAAGAGTTCGTCAAAATTACTCCATTTGACATTGGAGGAGTTCCCATGAACTCCTCCGAAAGTTGTTGAAATATCCTCAAAATCCATTGGAGGAGTTCCCATCAACTCCTTAGATACAAAGCAAGAGAGTTAGTTCAAATACCTTCGATACAAAGCAAAGGAGTTATTTCAAACTCCTTCGATACAAAGTGGGGGAGTAAGTTCAAAATCTTCTGAAACATATTGGAGGATTTAGTTCAAACAACTCCGATACAAAACATAGTAGTTCCCATTAACTCCTCCAAAATTTTGGAGTTCCCATCAACTCCTCTAAAATTTCTGAGGAGTTTCCATTAACTCCTTCAAAACCTAAAAAACTTCCCTCCATAAATTCACCATAATGTTTGACTTGGGTGTTCATTTTGCATGTTATTTATATCGTTGGAAAGATATTTTCAAGATCTAAAACTTCCTAGTTATATGATTTGATAAATTCCTCACCTATGGTATACATTTTTTTGGATTAATATCTAACACCTTGTTAACATCCCCAGAGAATACCACACCTCAACCACGACAATAGGGACCATGAATCGAACTCAGGGAAGTTTATAAGAAGTCTTGATTACTTATATTTCAATTTTATGGGTTCAAATGCTTGTTTTAATAGTTTATTTAAGTATCCCTCTAAGACCACTCATCTATAATATGTTGAATGGTGCCAAGTACTAATATCAAGAGGAGGACACACTCAACATACTTACAATGTGATCTACATCCAAGGAAAATAGAGAATTAAGGACAACATCAATTGTTGCAGCAGCGAGAAGTAGCGAAAGGAATCCGATTCAAATGGTTGGAGAGGAGGTATGAACCCCATGATGATTGGTTTTCAAAATTAGACGATGATCCAAATTATTTTCGAAATGAAATGAAAGCAAATATATTACAATGAGATACACATAAAAATTGCTAGAAACAGAGAAATACAACAATACATGATTTCTATTAATGAAAGAAATGTACAGAGACTGTAAAAAAACAGAGTGCAAGACTCGCTAGAATGGTGGCAACTTTATCTCTGAGAATAGATGTGATGGCTACGATCATTCGCAAGAAAATGATTACAATGAGGATTTGAAGGTCATTTTATGATAAACATGAATACCAAAACCCTAGACATCCAAAAACCTAACCCTAGGAGATGAAGCACCAAAAGTCATGTGGGCCCCATCGGGGTAACTTAGTACATTAACTTCTCAGGGTCGTAACTTTTGCATATGATCTTTGTTTTAGGCGTGTGATAGCTCATGGGAAAGGTATTTTTGAGAAATATGAATTATGGTGTCAAACTCTAACTTCGTCTACAGTTTAAATGTGGCAAGCCAAGAAAACACTGTTTAGAGCCCCAAAACGACCCTAGAAGTACATAAATATGTACTTACATGAAAACTTCCAAAATAAGCTAGTTGGAATAGGTGGGTGGACACCAATACCCACCTATATTATGTGTAGTGCTTCAGGACAACCCCAAAAGTGTAGAACCCACAATTACAAATGAATGTCCCCATTACAAAGAAATGTGCTGAACTGAAAATTGTCAAGATGAGCCAGTTGGAATTTGGAACAGGTGGGTGGCCACCAATATCCACTTGGATCAATCCTCCCCCCTTAGGAAGAAATGGTCTCCATTTCTTTGAGTGCCCGAGGAAGACGGGAAAGATTTTTTTGAATCTGAAACTTGGTGAACTGCGTGCCTTGTTAGAAAAGTTGTGTTGCTTGGTCTATGGAAGGTTGTCATGAACGTGTTGTTGGCGGGGTTGAATCTATTCCAACAACCTGTTGTATCTGGGCTTGACGAGGAATTTTGCAGACACCATTGTAGGTGAATAAACAATATTTTCTTTCTCTTATGCAATCTACTTCTGCTGGATAGAAGGTGTTGAGGCTACAGTGGTTGTAGTGGCCTTCTGTGCATGTTTTGAACAAACTGTAAAGAAGATGAATTTTGCAGTATGAGAGATTACCTTGTGGCACTATTTTGGTGGAACAATAGTCAGAACTACCTCTGGTATCCTATAGAGATGACCCCCTAGAGTAATAATGACACTACGGGGTCGATACTTACAAACAACATGAAGTTTCCACATATATGGTTGGCCCAAAACAACATCATAGACATCAAGAGGGGAAACATTGCACACTGCCTCATCCTTGAAGGGATGGATGCCATAGGATAGGAGATACTATTGGTTGACACAAAGATCTCATCCCTGGTGAAGCCACCCGATGTTGTATGGTTGTGGGTTTGGTGTTGTCAATAACCCCAACTGTTTGATGACCTTAGCTGAGATGAGGTTTTTCTGGTTGCCTCTATCAACAATGAAATGCAATGGGGTCCCCTTCACCCACATATGTGAATGGAAGAGGTTATACCCCTCTTCAAGATCTAGTGTTTCTTCTGATTGAATTGTTGCAGTCACGACAATAGCAGTAGGGTCTGTGTCGATGATCTGTCCATTTTCAATATTTTCTAGATTAGATTTTGAATCAGGGTTCAGCTCCTTGTCTTTGACCTCGACCACAAATGACTGTTTCGAGCAACATTCATCGGTGTTGTGCCAAGGGATTTTGTGGAAGTGGCCCCACTTCCCAGTGTCATTCTTTGTCTTTGATTTACCATTATTTTTCTGTGTATTGGACTAGTTGTCAGGAGGTTGTTGGTTAGGGTTGTCTTTACCATACTTTGGTTGTTGTTGTTATAACAAGATTTGCCTCACCTTATAAAAATTTGCTCAGAATTCCTTTTTCCATTTCCCTATGCATACTTGAAGTCCCTTTTTGAAAATCCTAGAGCTAAAAACACATTTTCCCACATATACGCGCTTGTTGAGCGCTCAACACACCCTAAAATCTTTTGTGAAATTTTGTCTCTTTTGGGTACCACTTGTTTTGTTTTGTTTTTCTTTCTGAATTGAGTCCACTGTGAAGGTATCATTATTTTTTTTTTCATGTCTCTTCATCAATTAAATCGGATTTGTTTGAACCTGTTAATGTGAAACCTTTGTGTTTAAAAGAACTTGGCAGTCTAACTAAGAATCCATAGCTAAAATTGTGACTAGCGCGCTTATGTTCGATGTCGAAAAAATATGAGCAAGCAAATGACCCCAATAGTAACAATAATCGTTGATATCAGATCCATCATTGGTATCGATAAAAGGTGAAGTAAATTTGTGCTAGCTATTCGCAAAAACAACTTAGGAGTTGGCTGATTTCCCATCGACATCGACAAAATACGAGAGGTCGAAACATTGACAGGGGCCATGATGAACACTCGATAGCCGATTACAGATGCGTTTGTTCGAGGACAATGAAATCTCAAAGGGTTAAATCATTGAAAATTTCCACCATGACACATCACCGATCCCCGATGCACTATCAACATCAAATTTTTTTGAAGGGGTTAATCTGGGAACACTTGTTTAAACTTATCACCGATATCCTATCCTTGATACTTTTTTAGCGTCGGCAGAGTAGGACCTGTTGTTAAAATGCTTAGATAATGAAGTCCCCGATTCTGAATAACACGGTTAAACGAAGACACCAATCTCAAACACCATGTGTCTTTTCCGTGTAGGCATTTTGTACGGCCTAGTTTCATCCCGAGTCACCTTAGGTTTCCCTATGCCCGAGTCACGCTTCCAAGTCAGCTTTTCCGCATAAGCTCTGTACGGAAATATGGATCGATGTTGGATTTTTCACCAAGAGATATCAAGGAATATTGTCTAAAGAAAATCCTCGACTCCTGATCCACCCGTTAAATTAGTGAAATTATGGGATGTTTTCAGCACGAGATAAGATCGAATTCTGCCATTTAATAGGACATTTAATGTTTTGTTCCGTATACATTTCTACCCCGTCCACCGATTTAACAAAGGGAATTTAAAATCGTCGATAGCCCACATTATAGCTCGCACCAGTGCCGCCAACCTATGACTGCATTTAATCTTGAACATAATGAAGATCTGGCGACATATCTTGTAGAACCACACTCATAACCCGAATTGAATAATTGATGCGACAAGGTAAGTATCATCTCTATTTAAATCACTAAGACAACTTCGAACACCCCCATTTTTCACACAAGTTTCAATTTCCAAGGCAACCGAAGAAGCGAAGAGAGTGTCTCAAGAGTTGCGTTTGATTCTGAGACTTTAAAAAAAACTAGGTTAAGCTAGAGCAAAGAAGAGGTATGTGTTAATTTTTATCAGTTCGACAGTAATAATTTTTATATATCAGCATTTGATTTGCTACATAGTCTCTAACGATGTTCTATCTGTAGGGAAAGATGCCTCCAAGGAAGCCAATGACCAGACGCTCGCAGAGGGCACCAAAATTAAAGGAGGGAGATATTGGTGAAGGGTATTCTCCCGGCACTGTGAGGCAGTTGGAATATGCTCCCAGGGCAGAACCGGTCATTAAAAATTCGACGAAGAAAGAATTTATTCAACCCCCCACTTTTGGAGATACAGAAGCAACCACTAGATCTAAAATAATGCTCCCATAGTGGGGTGATCTATTCAACAAAATCAACTGAGAAGATTACCTGGAGTTCATCCCACACAGCGACCCAGATGTAAGGGTACTCGACGACCAAGTTTTACCGAACATTAGTGATCGTGCTTGCATATGGTATCCTACCGAACTCCAGTCTTACCTTGCATTAAGACTTTGATTTGGATAATTGATCATACAGACGCGCAGAATTGCCTCATTAATGATGAGAGTGGTGGATGTGTCGGAGTATTTCTCCCAACAAAGGTCCAGAAATATTACAAGCTCAGGGACCCGAAGGAGCGGTTGAAAAAAAACTTCATGGTGAAGTTCTATGGATTCCATGACACCAGCCGATTGATGTCCTCATTGTGGAAGGAGGAAAATAAATTCACAAACCAGAGAAATGACTGGTATGGGACAATGAACCTAAGGGAGCCATATATCTACTTAATGACTCTAATTTTCCATTTATATGGGTAAAGGGACCGCACCAAGTTCTCAGAGGCATGGATTCCCCTGGTGTACACTATTGTTATTTCGGGGAGTAGTTTCAACTGGGGATAAATCATCTCCAAGAAATTGACTACCAATGTATAGCAGGCTCAGACATCGAAACAAGGAGAAGCAGCTACTTTTCACATGGTATCGTATCTGCTAGATGTAATCTGCGCGAGGAATGTCTTCGCGGATATGAATTTGATATGGCACATTGCAGAACTACCTGTTCATTTCTACTTTAGCATCCTATGGGAAAACAAGTACAACAATTCTTATGCCCTTATTTGTGATGAATTCATCGCCCATATTTATTTCATTATATTTAAAAAGGAATGCCCAAGGCTGTCTGTAGCGGCCAATAAAATGATCTCGAAAGTAGGCCACTGGTATCTAGATGAACACACAACCATATCGGGGTGTTCAAGGCCACACAAGTACCACATTTTCTCCTTTCTCACGTCCCATACCGACTCATCGTAGGAGAAATCCATTATCAGACTATCCTCGGGGGATATAACACCACTTTGGTTAAGGACAAAAAATGAGCAATTATACCCTAAGGTTTCAATGTGGGGTTTTATATAGTGAAGGACACTGCTCAAGCTAAACAAGAGGGTTTGATTTAGCTATAATATAGGTTCCCGACATGCCATTTTCTCAAGCATGACCCTAAAGGCCTAGTCCTCCAACACGCTTCACAAGTCTCTTCCTATTGGCCATATGCACATGACAATTTTGAAGATGAGATTTTTACAGAAGGTGCTCAGGATTGGGAGGAGGTATTACAGAGGAAATCTAACCTGAACATGACTAGGTTCAAAGCTATGAGCATGGATGAGCAAGTCAAAACAATAGAGTAGTCGGCTCGAGAATCTCTTAGGGCTAGAGAAGAGATCAGAGCAGCAAAAACCACAGAGGCACAAAGGAGAGGGTTGATGCTACTAGAAGGAGCCCAAAGAATCATCGACCCACTAGAGAATGATCCTCAACTGATAGAAATGATGAGGATCACCCATCCGACCCAATCACAATAAGAGAAGAGCTAGATGGCTCAGAGTCAATACAACCGGAGGAAACCACCGGTATGGAAAACCCTAGAGTTCCATCACCACATGCTAGATCATCGGTGGCCATACCAACCCATTATGAGAGTCCAACAACACCAGGTGAAATGGGTGTTCTAAACCCCTTGTTTGATCTCATAACCATCTATGACGATTAAGAGAGTTTGGAGGTCTCACTGATAACTCCGATACCGATTATAGAGGATAAGGAACCTGAGGGAGAATCTGCCCCAGGTCTCGATGCATCAGTTCCAAACCCTCCGCAGGGGAACCATGAGGTCGAAAGTATCTTAGACACTAAGTTTTTTGACCTGTCGGTGACCCAGAAAGACAACCCAAGGGAGGATCTAGGATTAGGTAGACAAAAAGAGGAAGTGAAACAATAAGAGATGGACACCTCAACAACCGATCACCAAGTAAGTACTGAACATACCGCTGAATATTCAATTTTGGCCGATACCTCACCAGTCGATGAACACCAAACAAAGGCCTAACCATCGGGACATATGAAAGAAGTACAAGAACCAGTCCTAGAAAAATTAAATACAACAGGGATCTTGGGAAACACTCTAACCTGGGGAGAACAAAAAATCCCTGAGCCTGTTGATGAGGTCGCCAATATAAAGGCGATCTCTTATGAAAGGAAGAGGAAATACATCATGAGGATGACCACCAAGAAAAGAAGGCTCACTTTTGGCATAGGGGCAGACCCAAGGTTCAACGCTCAACAACGCACCAACAAAACCCTAACTACCGGCCCTTTCGGCAACACTTGCAAAGCATATGAAGTCTCACCCGAGGTAGAGGCAGGGGTGGTTGCAGGACTCAAGTGCCTGCAACCTATTTGGGACACATATCTATGATTACAACACTCTAACAAAGCACTTAGCAGTTATCATTCATTATCATTCATCCTTTATTCACATCGCAAATAAAACCTTAATTACAGAGCAGTGCAGTATTCAACGAGATCTATTACATCCAAGCACTTAGCATATAGAAATGGATTAGATCTAGCATTCATTCACCTTACTAAGCACTAAGCTACCATATCAGATGCATCCACATACAGAAAGATAAAAACACTAGCATACATTAATCACACAAAGTAGTCACAACACAGGATATATAAGGTTCACCCCCAGCGTGGGGCTACGTCCACCAACTCTTCGGATCCTTATTATCTTATATCAATCTTCTTACATGAACAAAGCCTCAAGGACAACTTAGCATAGGATAGGAGATCTGTGCACACCTCGCCTGATCCTCCTTCCCTGAGTAGGTAAATGCATAAATCCTTCACACAGTCTGTGCACACAACACTTACAAATGCCTGCACTTAGCCAAATCATACAGATCAAACTTGCACTTAGAAAAAGTACTACTTCTTACATCACCTAGATTTCTATTTATACATTACAAAATAGGCCTAAACATGGGTAAACCCATGGGCCGACATCCCATACCCGTTACATAAACCCTAAACCCAAAAATCCCTAAAAAGGGGCCGAGATCCCGTGATCTCCACTTCGCCTTACACTACGCCTTCGACGAGTCTGTCGAAGTCCCGAAATTGGTTAAAAATGACCAACATTTCCCCAAAACCTGGTTAAGGGCCAACATGCCCCCAACACTCACCTATGACTCGTCCCGAGTCACTATGATCTGGGTAGCTCTGCCTCAAATGCCTTGATCTTGGCTTGAGATGATTCTACCTATTGTTTCACCAAAGCCTCCTGCTTGACGAACTCTTGAATGAATTTCTAAGTCACTGGTCCTTCCAATCGTTGTTCTACTGCGGTGACCACTTGCTCTAGCTGTGCACCCTATCCTTCAATTTCGTCGAAAGGTATGCAAGCTTCATCCTGTACTGGCTAGAGTCTCTGAGTCACTTCCATGACTTAAATCTGGATGGCATGGACCTGTTGCTGAATAGTGCGCTGTTCCTGGGACCTTTTCATCCTCTCAACCATTGATAGAGGCTTCAATTGCACCTACACTATTGCTTCTTGCTGCTTCACCTCTTGGAGTTTTGACTCCAGATTCTTGAGATCAGGGTCCTCTGCAAGGTGCTCGTAGGTCTGTGCACTTCGACTGTTGAGTTTCTTGCATTCCAAGGCCAATGCTTTGATTCTCTCAACTATGTTCTTTGCAATTTCTTCTCTTAGATCTCGCACTTCCTGCGGATTACTTGGCACTGTTTGTAACGCTAATTCTGCTACTCTTTGTTGGAGTTGCTGAATGGCTTCAACAAGATTCCCTACTTGACTTTCTACTGGGTCTTCTTCCATATGTTCTAAGCCCTTCATAGAGCGAAGTGCTCTAATGACTGCTTCTTTAACCCTAACCTTCTCTACAAGCAACTATTCTTTCTCCTTCTGGATCTGCGCTCTATCCTCTGCAAACTTCTCTTGGAGGTCGTCTTTTTCCTACTGTGCAACCCGATGTTGCTCTATAGATTCCTCCTTTTCTTGCTTCAGTGCCTTTGTGGCTTGTTCTTTTTCCTTCTGGACATGACGAAGGCGAGCTTTGGTCACATCTACTATTCTGCGTAGTTGAGCAGGATCATCTCCCAACTCTACTCCTTCTGATGGTAGTGGCACAATAAACATTGTGCGGCTAGAGTAGAGGGCTTTCTTTACCCATTTCAGCTCTACTTCAATGCGATCATACATGGTTTATTGTTTTCCTTCATTTCACTATCAAATGTCTTCTGATGTATCTGATATGGCGGTGATGAAACTTTCTTTTCTAGGATGTTTCTATCTCTTCAAGAGGATCTCTAGGTGGTGTTACTTTTCCCTACTTCTACTTGTCTTCTTCCCATTATCCTCTTCTTTATCCACTTTGTCATCTCCTCCTCCTTCAGGTGAATCTGAAGCAGTCTCTTTTGATGCGATGTCCAACTCCTGTACCTCTTCCTTCTGCTACTGCTGGGTGCATCGTACTCTTCACGAGTGACCACGGGAATTCCAATTAGGTCGGGGTCAAACAGTTCTGCCTGGTCGAATGGTATAAGGATCTTTGCATGCCATTCCTTAGTTATTTCTTCCATTTCCTCCTCTGTGAGCTTATAGTAGGATTGAAGTTCTTCTTTATGTTTATCTCTGCGTGCAGTGATGTAAATAAAATGTCTATCTGCGTGGAACTTCAGAAATGGCCTGAACTTGTGTAGGGTGTTCAATGTCATGTGAGGGAAAGACTCAATATCCCTCTTTGGTTGTAGGTAATAGGTGTGAAACACCGCGTTTGACTACCATTGTTTAGCCATGTCGCTTGAATACCAGAGCGTAGTGAAATTCACAACTAAGGGTTAAGACGACTCAATTTCAGGGAAGGTCTCACCTTCCGGCATCTCCCAAGAAATGAAGGCGATGAGGATCAACAACCAACTAAAATGGAACTCATAACCCTAATCCTGAGCTTCGTGGAAGCCTTGTTCTAACTGGTTGATGAGGTAGCTTGCCTAGTTCATTTGTAGTCTTTCAATGCATTTTCCTACGAGGTCAACAATGAACCCCGTGACCTACATATGTATGTTCTTCCTTATTAGATTACCAATGATCAACTGGTAGGCTAGGTGCACTGTGCCATTCTGGATGGAGGATACCTTGTAGCCCCACTTCCCTTTTTCCACATTGCTATAGGTGTCTTTGATTTTCTGAGCCAGGGCCCGATCTGCAACCTTCCCTGGATAAAATTATTGTGGGTCTAGTCCTTGCATACTTAATCCGGTGATGCGATGGATCAACGCTAGATCTACGGTGATGCATCTGTCTAGCCACATATAACTGCCATGGAAGCACAATAGCAGGATCTTAACGCACGCGTTAACCTTCTGATGCCTTCCAAAGTTGGGTATTTTCATTACATTTAGGATGGTGGACCTCGCGATGTCCATGGTCCATGGTTGGGGGATTATCTTCGACTTCTTCCCATTTGTCTTGGTTAAATACTTATGAGGTGCAAGCATGTTGTAGTTCTTGCGATATCCCAAGTTGAAGTCGTTGATATTCAACGTTGTAATCCTCTCCAACTCTGGTTTAACTGTGCGTATCCCCTTTGGGAGGTACGTGGTAATCAAGGTGTAGTCAAAGTCCATCGGGACACTATCACGACTCACTGCATCGACGAAAGGCATGGATGGGATGAGCTTTGCATTCACCAAGTCATCACGATGCTTGGTTCATTTCTCTGTTGCATCTTGGGATGGTCCAGATCTACGAGCAGTCGACAAGGATGCTTGCACTCCTCTCATTGACAAGGCATGATTCCTATGGATATGACCTTATCCGCCATGAGGTCTATGAGCATCTCTTCAATGGTTTTTTCTATTGCGCTTAAGGCATCCGACATGCATGCTCGAGATCAGATATATCTAGTCTTTGGTCAAACACTCAATGTAAGAGCACGGGTGGCAAAGTCTCAGTAGGCATAGCGTGATAACAGTCAGCTCTCTGCGGGCTCGGATAATCACAATTGGAAAAAGTGTTCTCGGTGAAACAATCAATGAGTTAAATAGACAACGACGTAAAGGATCCCTCCAATGGAAAAGAAAGCCTTCATCAATGCGATTCCATCCATTAGGGTGCAGTCTCAATGGTCAAATGGCGATCTTTTCGGTCGTAATTGTGTTTCTAGCCGTTCTGGAGTGTCGGTCTAACGGTCGGGATGCCTCCAATGATTATATTGCTTCGTCATGGAAAAGTGCCAATCTGTGCTGTTTTGATATTCTGGTGGAGTTCAAATTCTGTAAACCTTCCTTCTGTGAAGTCCTCTCTGGAACTTTCTGTAATTTCCCCAACTTAGATTTCTTTTTTCTGATCTTTCTAGCTTTCTTTTCCGTGATATGAGTTATTGGGTTCCTCTTTCCATTTTGATTCTTGTCTGTAATTATCATTGTAACTTCGTGTTGATGAGGTTGTTTCATGGGGTTAGAGGGTACTTCTTATTTTTTTGGAGTAGATGCTCTACTCTCTTACACGGGCAAGTGTTTCAAGTGTTCCTACGTTCTTTCAACTTCAACAAAGAAGTCTCTAGCTCTAAGTAGCTTTGACTTGTCCTCCTGTTCTTCGATTAAGCATGCTATTCTCCTAGAAATGAAATCTCTTAGTTCTTTCTTTTGCTGTTCTAGAGATTCCACTTCTTCTTTCTTTCAGAGATGATCTTTCTCAACCCAGGTCTTACCTAGCAAAAGAGAAAATGGGGTGCTATTCTCAACAAACTTAATGACCCCGAATTCTTCCTTTTTCAAAGATCCATGAGCATTCATAGGTATCTGGGTAAGTCTTCTGCATAGGGTTATCAATTTTCCTTTAAATTATCCTATTCCTCCCAGTGAAGGAATCAGAGCTGGCTTTCCCAAAATTTCCCAAGTTCTTTCTGTCATAATATTCACTTGTTGTTATCACCCTAAATTGCACTATCCCTGCTTACCTGGCATCAGGCCTACTCATGCCTCTTCCTAGCCAAAGCCATGCTGAGTAATTCCTCAAAAAACCACTTAAAACAAGCAACCCACGCCCTAAATTCTCACTGGGCGCGAGCATCTGCTTTCTTTCCTTATACTGCACGCGGGCATCCGCAGGCTAACCCAAAACAGCCCGCGGGTACCTAACAAAGCAAAAAATCAGGAAATTTTCCGCCGGGACACGAGGCTTTTTGTCAGTTAACTGGAACTCCGAGCCATGCATGGCCGAGAGTTCGCCAAAAACCCTAGCTCCTTCTATCCTATAAAAGGAGGGGTAGGGGTACTATTCAAAGGAGGAAAAATCATAGCAAAGAAACTCTGCCAAATTGCCAAGCCAGTTTTGTCCCAACCCTTTAGCCTTGCCTCAAGCTTTAGGAGAAATTCATGCAGCAACAGTTGGAGGACAAAAAAGAAGAGGAAGAGCCCAGGATCAGGATTGTGGAACGGTGACTGGCCTCA
>SNQJ01S0034469.1:15071-46399 GCA_010110895.2 Picea sitchensis | reverse complement strand
CCCGAATACATGAGTCTTATCTATGTTATTTGATTTGTGTTTTTATCTCTAACCTTAGAATAGATCAGTAGCATGCATGCATAGTCTTGTCTTGATTGCAGGGAATCTTTTGGAAGGAGCAGCAGCAGCAAGGGGATAAGAAGCTCAATGGAGGATCTACTTCAGCCATTGGAAAAAGGTTGGTTCATTCTTCTCTTGTGTGCATGTGAAAATCAGGGTTTCTGATTTGGGTAGAAGGTTAAAAGTTAAGTCTTGAGGGTCATGATCTGTGTATAAGTTTAGAGCCCTAGCTTATTAGTCCGTAGGGTAGAATACCCCACAACACTTGTGTTTCTGCATCCAATACATAGTCTATGTCGAAGTCTCCTATTCTTGTTTCTATGCACTCTTTCTCTTTTAAGATCTTTGATAAACTGGTGTCTCTATGATCATTCGGTGTTTCTTTCATCTGCAATAGTATAACTTTTGATTCTTTCTGGTTCTTAAGCATATTCTTAGTCTCTTGACCTTCCTCAGAGTTTTCTTGTTTCATGGTCATCTTGTCAACTTTAGCAATCATTCTAGGGCAATCAAAACTTCATGATCCATAGCTTTACAACAAAGACAACTAGGGTTTCTACCAGGGCATTCCTTAGCAAGATGTCCTGGTCTTCTACAATTATAAGAAAGAGTTAATCCTCTCTTTCTCTTAAATGATCCCCAACCTTTCCTGTACTGTGCACTAGTATCACAGTGATGAACCTGCAAAAAATTCTTTCTAGGATCCTGCATCCACTTGTTAGTCCAAACATTCTTTCTATGCATAGGAATAACATATCTTTCATGATTTCTATCAGATCTATTCATATCATATCTTATTCTTTCTTCTACTTGTGCCCTAGTGTTAAGACTAGGACCAAATCTATCAAACATACCTAGATCCATTCTCTCGAATTTTTTTTCCCACATATCTTACCTTTATCAGAGCACAAAGATTTAAGATCTTACCTCTTTTCTTCATATTTGATTCCTTTCTTAGCATAGAGATTCACAAGTCAAGAAGAATACTATGCACCAGAGCAACAGATCTACACACAGATCTTTTTCTTTTCTTCAGTTCCCAGCAATCATAGTTTCAAGTCCCAACAACAAAACCATTTGTTGGCACAGGGCCAAACCCAGGGTTCAATGCTCAACAATGCACCAAAACAACCCTAACTACCGGCCCTTTCGACAACACCTGCGAAGCAGATGAAGTCTCACCTGAGGTAGAGGCATGGGTGGTTGCAGGACTCAAGTGTCTGCAACCTAGCTGGGACACAGATCTATGATTACAACACTCTAACAAAGCACTTAGCATCATTCATTAGCATTTATCCTTTATTCACATCACAGATAAAACCCTAATTATAGAGAAGCGCAGTATTCAACGAGATCTATTACATCCAAGCACTTAGCATATAGAAATGGATTAGATATAGCATTCATTCACCTTACTAAGCACTAATCTACCATATTAGATGCATCCACATACATAAAGATAATAACACTAACATACATTAATCACACAAAGCAACCATAATGCACAAAGCAGTCACAACACAAGATATATGTGGTTCACCTCCAGTGTGGGGCTACATCCACCAACTCTTCAGCTTCTTATTATCTTCTATCAATCTTCTTACATTCACAAAGCCTTAAGGCCAACTCCACATAGGACATGAGATCTGTGCGCACCTCGCTGGATCCTCCTTCCCTGAGCAGGTCAACGCACAAAGCCTTCACATAGTCTATGCACACAACACTTACAAATGCTCGCACTTAGCTCTGCAAGCCTTAACACAATATGCACAAAGCCAAATCATATAGATCAAACTTGCACTTAGAAAAAGTACTACTTCTTACATCACCTAGATTTCTATTTATACATTAAAAAATAGGGTAAAACCATGGCCCGCCATCCCATACCTGTTACATAAACCCTAAACCCAAAAATCCATGAAAAGGGGTTGAGATCCTGTGATCTCTGCTTCTCCTTGCGCTCTGCCTTCGACCATCTTGTCAAAGTCCTAAAATCGGTCAAACATGACCAACGTTTCCCCAAAACCTGGTCAAGGGACAACACTCACCCTAGATAGCTCGATTCTCATCACCACAGAGGAGAAGCTGCTCAACAAAGAACACACAAAGACATCTGATATCATCGACGTAGGGATGGCTATCACTGATGCCAAGTTGGATCGAGCAAGGCGAGGTTAAGAGGAATTGGCCTCTGCACTAAAGGAGCTAGATCATCTACAACATTTGGAAAAATATTACCAAGACTCAATGTAGGCCACGGTGTTTCTGGAGACTGAGTTCCAAGATGCTTATGCAAATTTCACAAGTGAAAGACATCTTTTCAGTGCAGGTATAGCTGATTTCCATGAAGATACCCTTATCGCAATGACAACCTGGAAGGACGTGGAGATATGGTATGAAAAATCATACCAAGCGATAGAACGAATTGACTACATCAACGTAGTACAGAAGGTCCGAGACGTAGAGGAGCATGGTATTCTAGTGCTACATAAAAACCAAATACTAGGTAAGTATGGCCCAGGAACCTCAGTGAGAGATACATAAGAATTGGTCCGAGTGTGAAAAAGGCTGGGAAAAGATCAATCAAGAGATGAAAGACATTGGTGTTACACATGATTTTGGTCACTCTAGTGATATCCCTGCAGTGATTGTGTTCAGGCTCTCACAAAGAATTTTTACCTGAGAAAAGTGACTGTTGTCTTCCTCTACAAAACATTTTTTGGAGTGAGTTCGCAGGTTTCTCTATAGGCAGGGTGCGAACTTGTTTTAAAGCTAAAATTGGAGGAAGAGGTTACGAAGGTTCTAGAAGAGGATCTTCTAGAAAATGAGTTGGCATTCGCATGGTTGGCATCCTACTGACTTCTCAGATTTAGTGGGATCATCCTCATCCCTTTAACCATCTCTCCTTCTCCTATATATTAAAAGTTTTATCATGGAAGAGGTTAATAATAATAAGAATAAGCAAGATTGAATGAAGAATTGATAAGAGAACAAGTTCAAAATTGTGTGAGGAGCCCTGTTTGAATTGATTCTTGAGGCCTCTATTTTTCCATCAAGCCATAGTGGATATTGTTCTTACAAGCTTGGAGAAAATGTGTGTGTTGGAGCAAGGAACCACTGAAAGGAAGCTTGCAACATCAAGGTGATCTGGTTGTATCTTCTACTTTCGTTTAATATGATACAGTGACATGTCCCTTTCCCATAAAATCACTATTATTTTATTACATGATTCCTTGATCACATGTTTAGGTTTTCATTGAATGTATTATTTTCGCTTTAACCTTGGTCGATACATGTCGTTGCAGATCCGATGTTACAAGGCCACCAAGGCGAAGTTGGAACAACAAAAATATAAGGAAGATATATCCTAAGGTATGTCATTTATTCCTTACTTGATGGTAGATTCAATGATTGTAACCTAGGGAAAGTGTCACGTCCTGTCCCATTTTGTTCTAGATCCAGGTGGATCTAGGGAGATCAGTTAGTGTCTGCGCATATTGATTTGTCCGATAACAAAATTGGTGACTCCACTGGGGAACATCCCGTTTTGTAGTTTTTTGTTGGCTATTTGCTCTTATCCTATCTTTTTCAATTCCAATCAGTCTGAGTCTATGGGAGATCCACATAGACCCTCTGGACCTAGAAGTTCACTTAGATTATTGTCCTTTTTTCCAAATTTCTTTGATTACAAACAGGTTCGCACTGTACTTGCCTAGAGTCCTGTGAAAACCATTGATTTTCTCACGCCACTGTTCAATTCAGTGTGACATGTTCGCACCCTACCTGTGTCCAGCCTGAGAACTCTATTGATTTTCGCACTGAACCCTATAGCTAGCCTACGAACCCTTTCAATTTTTTTTTTTGGAATTAATATTTCCTGTCTCGTTGATGCCCAACTTTGTCTGAGCATCTGGAAGGAACTTCTGGTGCCATTATTTGACTGTTTGTTGAATTCATCTTGCCATTGATTGGTTTTCGGTGATCGAAAACTATTCTCAATCTTTTTCTAGCTCCTACTTCTTCACTTTTTATCAACAAGGGTATAATCTCTGATTTTGATATCTGAGTGCTTGTCTGATTGGAAGTCTTTTAATTGGATTTAAAGTTTTGGATTGCTTGTGTTTTTTAGATTGTTTATTGACTAGAAAGTCCCTTGTTTATTTGCATTTGACGAAGTACTTTCTTGTCATTTTTATTTTTATCTATGTTGGAAGCTTGATTTGGGTGCATGTTGAGTGTATCAATATTCGTTGATTACTTGTGCTTTCTTATTTACATCCCTATGTTGGTTTGCGAAACAAAAATTAAATCCATCCATTATTTGATGCGTGATCATTCATAAGACGATTTTTCATTCTAAGAATTTTTTTTAGAGAAAATCGAAAAGTTTCATTTTCATGGTTGTTTGCAATTCTGTTCAAGAAGGAAAAATACATTTCGTAGCTTCTTTTATTCCAGAAAAACTCCTTCTCCCTGCTATAGATAGAGTTCATTGAATGAAATTTGCATCATTCATCTCTATTTGCATCCTTTTGGGTCAATGTATCAACAAAACTGGTTTCATTTCCATCCTCCTCTTGCGTAAACAACAGCCCATAAAAACACTGCGTAATCATAAAATTTACTTAGTAACTTTTATTTTCCAGGATCTTTCACACCAACATTAGCTAGGCTAGAACTTTGGAATAGGCTATGAGACACACTCTCCAAAGCACAAAACACACAATAGTATCTTGTGATAGAGAGCGTTGAAATCCATTTGCAACATTTTTTCCTGGGAAGCCCTTCTTACACAAGGGTCAAACCTGAGGTCGCATTGAGATTGGCAGAGTTACTCACCCTTCTTTGTTGTTCTTAGTGTAGAGATTTCACGTATTATGGGGGTCGCTTGAAGGTATACCCACAATGATTAGTGGAAGCCTTTCAAGTTGATTTTGGGCTCGATACCCTGCCCTTGCGTGTGGATCGGACTGTCGACTCTCTCCCCAGGCATCATTATTGTTGGTGGTAAATTTAGTGGCATATATTCTTAGGGTCTTACACAAGGTGACTGTGGAGGGGCAAGTCTTCACAGTGCCTGGAATCGATGTTGGCCAAACTCACTTAGTCTCCTTGGAGGGTAAATCCACAATTACTACGTGGAATCTTGCACCAAGGCGTAAGTCTGTTAAGTAGGTTGTCAACCTAAATTTTCCACCCTAGACCAGCCCCTTCTTATCTTGATTTCGTGACGTTGGATTTCATCACCAACTAGTGACCTTGAAATAATTAGTTTTCGTTTACTTGGTTTGATTCCTAGATTATATTAGTGCGTGCTGTTTGTTTCTATAGTTGGCCATAAAATTTCTTCTGTTTGATTTTTAGCTTAGCCAACATCGACCCTCCACGTCGCTCACGTAGAATGAAAGGACTACCCCCAGAAGATCTGGAAGGTTCTCAACCCTTGCCTACCAACCCGCCAGAGGGCTCTCCTCAACAGAGTGAATTCCAAGATATCGCCACTCCACGAGTGGAAAGAACCAACTCCTTAGATCAATTCCGAATTACAGATTCTCTAGAATCTCTCCGACTTCCTCCCAATTCCACGAGACGTATTCTCCGACTAAATTCATCTGGAGAACTCGTTGTTCAAACTTATGGAATAGCGACTGGACCTTTCGTTGGCCCTGAAGGCCAGGATCCTTTTTGGGCTACTAGCATCTTTCAAACCCCACCCTGCACGGTGCGAGATACTTTTACCCCACAAATAGGTGTCAATATATTTGTCGAATCCAACTTACTGGAAACATCTGATACAAACGCAATACCTATAGAACCGACCATCCTTACGACTGCCTATATCTTCCTCAGATCAGATACCTAGTCTGTTGACCCAAACACAACCATCCCCCTTCAAATGTCCCATTCTACAATGGTCCCAGATACTACGAATATTCCTACTAGGAATACGGTGGCTGGCCAAGCTCCCATTGGCACACCACTTCCACCTAGACCTACCCCACCCCTTCCCCGTGGGTATAATGCGTTAAATGATTCCATCCCTAACCCTACTCAGAGTCCATCCAGAGCTTTTGGAGTTTTCCCCCTTCCTAGACATCATACTGTTGCCGGTTTTATTCCGACACTTCCTCATGTCCCCTCCGGAGGGTCTTATCTTCTTTACACTGACGGAGCCGACCCTAGTGGTACTACTCAGTATTTCACACCTAATTATCAGATTCTTGTTGGTGGACAATTTAATTTTGGAAGCCAACCCCCGTATGGCGGTCAACCCCCAATTGGAGGACAACCCCCAACTATCCCATCCCATGGGAAGAACATACCTGCAGCCTTGGTCCAGTATTGGAACCACCTTACCCAAGGTAATCCTCAATCGACTGGGGGGAAACAACCTCAAGCCAACTCTTTCCTACCCCCTAGTGAAGACTAGCCATACCCAAGTCTGCCCAATCCTATTTGGGGTTCAAACGTTCCGCCAAATGTCCCTGTTCAAGGGAACATTCCTAACCAATACAACTCTATGGGCTACATGCCTCCACACCAACAACTGAATATGCTTGGAACTTCACCTTACATGCAAACGAATTACGGTCCAACTGGTATACCTACGGGACTTCCTCCCCAAAGTCACTAGTACCCCCACGTGAATAGACAATTACCCTTTCTGGCCACTTTGGACCTTGCTTATTTGTCTAGGATCTTGAACAACCCTATCCTTCATTCTCCCCAATGGCCCATCATACTGGCCAAGATACCATCAGACATTCCCAAGTTTGATGGAAAACTGGGAGAGGATCCAAACAACCACGTCATGACTTTTCACCTTTGGTGTTCCTCCAACTCCTTGATGGATGACTCCATTAGGTTAAGACTCTTCCAACAAACCCTCACTGGTTCGGCTGGAAATTGGTATATAGAATTACCACAAGGATTCTTCTTCGACTTTAATACCCTCGCCATGGCTTTCCTCACTCACTACTAGTTACCAATCCGTTATGAAATGGGAACCGAGATCTTGAGTTCTTTCAAGCAAAGTAAAGCCACTCATATCTCTGATCACATACATGAGTGGAGATGATGAAGACATTTAATCAAACTCGATCTTCCCAATCAATTATTGGCAAAATGGTTCATGAAATCCTTCGTGAATGACATCTCTAGAGATATTTTCATGGGTGACGTTGTCACCAAAGAATAGGTGATCAGTCATGTCCATTACCTTGACCTCGTCTATTCACAGACGGGTACCTTTACGACTTACTCCCTGACGCTCCTCGTCCTTCCACCACAACTACCTCAACCACCCCCGTAGCTTCTCATGCTGTCGACGGTGTGATTGGCACTTTTTCCACTGACGCCAAATCTACGTTAGCCCCTCACACCAACCCCAATTCTTCTACTTCTAATATACATAATGCTCTGACTCCCACCCCTTCCACTGGCAAGAATTCTGAAGTGAACTCCATTCAATCTACCCCTGCCGGTAAAAATAAATTCAAAAAAGGGAAGGGTAAGAACAAGGAGGATAAAAATAACTCCCAATATGAAAAAAGCAAAACAAAACCTGTTGATGATAAGGATAAGTGTAAACCGCGATATCCGTGTCTTATATGTGGTGATGATCACTACACGAAATATTGTCCGAGACGAGCTAAAGTCACTAAGTTTCTTCAATGGACCCCGAAACCTCCTACACCTGCCGTATTGTCACAACCTTTCCCTTCTCAGCAACATGCCCAATTGGTCATTCATGACCAACCCTCCTCTTCTACTACTTCATATGTCCTAATGTGCATGGGTGATTCAAAGAAAAATGACATAGCTATCACCACTCGGGCCAAAGATTATTCCCCCTCCAAGGAGAAAGTTGATGATACACCACCTTCATTGGTACAACTGACTCCCATGACTTCACCTCCCAACGGTCCTCTTCATCTCGAATGACCGAACCTCGATACAGTGCTCCACCCTCTTCCGAAGGGCATTATTCGAAAGTCCGCCTTCAACCCTCACGCACATGCTGCCCAAAACTACAACATTGTAGAAGATCTTGCGCAAGCACCCTCCATGATGTCAGCTCTCGAAGTCCTTCAAAGTTTCCCCGTGCAACGAAAGGCACTGTTAAAGGCTATTGGTGGAATAGACCCCACAGATGAAAACTTAATAATCTTTGACTTGGAAGATCACATTCCAAGGCTACCTCCTCAACTAGCTTTTCAAATACAAGTTGTTGTCGCAGATAAGAACATTTGTAGAACAGTTATTGATGAAGGTGCCTCGATGTGCATCATGTTTGTCACCTATTGGAAAGCCATTGGATCTCCTCCCTTAACTGAATCACACAACACACTCAAAGCCTTTAATGGCTCTGGATTTAAACCATACAATGTTCTTCCTTCATTGCCTATTATGTTAGAAGGAAAAACGGTCAACATTGAAGTTGAGGTCTTCAATGAACCTCTCGATTACAACCTCTTACTTGGCCATAGCTGGATTGATTCCATGCACGCAGTTGTCTCCACACTTTTCCACATGTTACGTTTCCCACACCAAGGAAAATTGGTTACTGTAGATCAACTAGCCTTCTTTAATTCTGATTCTCGTACTAGCAACGTACCTTTCATTTCAAAAACACCCCCTGGGTACGAGAATGTCGACGTGGGTCTTCTTAAAGATTCTACTTTGATGGGTAGATTCCCAATCCCACCACCCAATATTCCTCCTCCATTTGTCACCTCGATCAACATGATTTCCACCTTTGTTCGAGAATCCCCTACATCTCACGACCCGTGGATTGTACCCGACCCTAGTGATTGTCTTCGCTATGGTGAACAAATGCCTTTAAGTCCGGTTGAATCTGCCTATCAGGCCATTCAATCGACAACCCCTTCTGCCCCCTCTATTGGTGATTCATCTCTTGATCCTTTTCATATCATTTTCCTACGGATGAGATGATTATGTCTATTATGTCCGAGGACGACATCCCATGGGATGATGGACATCATCTCTCCATTCTCTTCCTCGAACAACACACCATAGAAAATTACCAATGGATTTTGACTTCGTCGACCGTTGCCATCATCTCCTCAGTTCCCAAGTCTACCCACGATGTGCTTTACGAAGGGAGCTTGAGTAATATCTCACCCACTATTCCGCTTGACATCTCTATTAAGCCCAGGATTGTCGAAAATGTCCATATAGGAGCCACTTGTTCCGATGATGAAGTCATCACATACAAAGATATTTTTCAAGAGTTCCATGACGATTTCACTTGGAGTTACGAAGAGATGTCAGGCATTGACCTCGATATTGTTGTACATGAGATCAAGACATACCCTAACGCTAAACCCGTTTGGCAAAGGCTTTGCTTAGTCCACCCCCGTAAAGCCGCAGCCATTAAACTTGAAGTTGGAAAACTTTTCAAAGCCAGTTTTATTTATCCGGTGGCTTTAACCGATTGGGTATCCAATATCTCTCTGGTTAATAAGAAACAAGGCACCATCCGCGTTTGTGTTGATTATAGGGATATAAATAAAGCATGTTCCAAAGACAACTTTCCAACCCCTTTCATCGACCAGATCGTCGACGATTGTGCTGGGAGTGAAATCTTCTCATTAATGGATGGTTTCTATGGCTATAATTAGATCAACAATCTACCCACGGATCAACATAAACCTCTTTTATTTGTCCTTGGAGTACTTTCACCTACCGGAAAATCCCTTTTGGTCTAAAGAACACCAGTGCGACTTTTCAACAAGCCATGTCCTATGCTTTCCATGATATAAAACACATAGTACAACCTTATCTTGATGATCTATTGGCGCATTCCATGCGTCTCCAAGGCCACCCGACCCACCTCCGAGCCATTTTCCTTCGCTGTCGCCATTACCATATACGTTTAAGCCCACATAAATGTGTTTTTTGTGTGGATTCTAGCTGACTTCTGGGTTTCATTGTGTCACATCTGGGAATTAGGGTGGATCCTCTGAAGGTTGAGGCCATCCTAAATATTCCTCCTCCTTCTACCTTACGCCAACTCCAAAGTTTGCAAGGGAAGGAAAACGTTTTGCGTCGTTTCATCCCAAATTACGCTGAGTTAACATTGGGATTCACTTGATTGTTAAAGAAAGGTTCTGCATTCGTTTGGGATGAGCCTGCAAATAAAGCCTTCAAAAATTTAAAGATTTCCCTTACACATACACCACTACTTTTCCCACCGAATTATAGTCGAGATTATTTCTTTTATCTCGCAGCTTCGGACTCTACCATCACTATGGTTCTAGTCCAGGAGGATGATTCCCATGATGAACATGTCATTTATTATTTGAGTCAGAGTCTCACGACTACCAAAATAAAATATTTACATGTTGAAAAACTGGCCTTGGCAGCTGTCTAAGCTGTCCAATGTTTCCGGCACTATATCCTTTTACGCAAGACTACTATGATTTCCAACTGCAACCCTATGCAACACATTCTTACACTCCAATTGCCAGGGGGAAAATACTCCAAATGGATTTAATACCCCAGGAGTTTGACTTAGAATTCGAACGTGCTAAGTCCAGGAAATCCTTGGTGTTTTCCGAATTGATATGTGACCTTCCCTATTCTGAGACGGAAAATGTAGCAGAGGATTCGCTACCCGATGAATCCCTTTTTCTGATCAGTTCTGATGACCTTTGGTATGGAGATATCATTATATATCTCCAGAAACAGAATTTTCGGCCTGATTTGTCTAGTGCCGACCATCGTCGCATACGTTACCAAGCCTGTCAGTATATTATCCTCAGTGGCACTCTTTATCGCCGTGGGATCGACTCTGTGTTTCGACGATGCCTCACCCTTGACGAAGATGAAAAATCCTTGACTGACTGCCATTCTGGAGCATGTGGTGGTCACATGTCTAGGTATGCTACTGCCCAAAAGATCTTGTGAGCAGGGTACTTCTGGCCTTCTTTATTTAAAGATTGTATAGTCAGTGTCCAGAAATGCCATGCTTGCCAAAAATATAATAATAAGATCTGATCTCATCCCGCTCCCCTACATCCTGTAGTTTCTGTAGGACCTTTTGCTAAATGGGGTATCAATTTCATGACCTACAACCCTCACTCAACCGGGGGGCATCGATACATTATCGTAGCCGTGGATTATGTCACGAAATGGGCTGAAACAATGCCTACATTCGACAATACTGGAAAGACTGCAACACTATTCATATTCAATCATATCATTTCTCAGTTTGGTGTTCCCCAAGCTATCATTATTGATCACGACATCCACTTTAGAAACTTCATGATGCTCGAACTTACTAAAAAGTTGGGTCTTCGCCATGAAAACTCAACACCCTATTACCCACAGGCCAATGGCCAGGTTGAAGCAATAAACAAAATCCTCATTACTATGCTTCGACGAATGATAGGGATTCATAAGACTAGTTGGCACACGATGTTGTTTTCAGCATTATGGGCCTACCGGACACCTGTCAAGTCTGCTACTAGGTTTATGCCTTTCCAGTTAGTTTATGGTATAGAGGCCATCTTGCCGATTGAATGTGAGATACCATCTCTAAAACTAGTCGTTGAACTTCTCCCAAACACTTCTGCTAAAGAAGAACGTTTTTTGTATCTTATGCAACTGGATGAAACCCACTGTGATTCCACCCTAGTTATAGAAGCCCAGAAGAGACACGTCAAAGCCTAATACGAAAATCATGTCAAGCCATGCATTTTCTCTGAAGGTGATCTAGTTCTCCTCTACGAACAAGATCGTGATTTGCTAGGAACCGAAAAATTTGAGGCCATGTGGCATGGTCCTTACATCGTCAAGCGAGTGTTGGAGAAGGGAGCTTATGAGTTAGTAGATTATGATGGTGTCCCTTTGAGTGAGCCTAGAAATGGGCTCTACTTAAAGAAGTACCATGCTTAGGTCATCTATGCATGAGTTCTTGTATTTTATTATACCATGCTTTTGTAGGTTACTTTAGTGTGCTTTTTGTCTTTTGGTTTCTACCCTCGACCGCTTACCTTGCATTGTGCTTGGTTTCCATATGTTGGAGTCTTCACTACCCCACATTGGCTTCACCAATGGTGCTAGTTTTAGTACTCAGAACTTAGCTTCCATTGCATGGGAAATTTATGCACCCACGAACGAACTTGTCAGTCTATGAGGTGTTTTCCTCGGTCGTGCAACCAATAATATCGCAGAATATAGCGTCGTCATTGAATTGTTGACCGATGATATTTCACTTGGTATCCACCACCTGGTTATACAACTTGATTCACAACTAGTGGTGCTATAGTTGAGTAATGTCTATGCTATCCGAAGTCCTACTTTGTTGCGGGTATATATATGAATTCGCCTCTTGGAACGTTATTTTGATTATATCGAATACCAACACATTCCTAGATGTATAAATACATTAACTGATGCATTAGCTAATTATGTGTTAGATAGAAATTTGAGACATTTATAAACCCAATCACACATCACATTTATTATACAAAGCAGAGTAAGCCGGTAGAAACCGCATGTATATATGTATAACAATCAAAAGTTTTTTACAAATTTTTTTCTGTCCAACGACCAAAATGTCAAAATTTGAAGCCCATAGCTTCTGCAAAATAGTGTCATGGATGATGCTCACAGTAACACACAACTTCGCGTGCTACCCTACGAAGCAGTCGACTAAGAGAATCATATACACCCACAGTATGGCGCTGGTAGCGTCTCGGGATCTCCCCTATGGTGATGTCTGGGACGTCTGCTGTCAGCCCCTCTAAATTCTACTCGACTGCCTCAATATCCTCGGCACCCCATCCTACCACTGGAGCCACTTCTCCTCTTCTTTGGATAGGAGATGTCCCTGGAGGCCGATGCTTTCCCACATATGTGTCGTCAAAAAAGATTTTTGATCAGTCCTTGGATCGAAGACATAAAAAAATTTTTATATAATAAAATTTACAAAAACTTAAAAAAAAAAAATGTGCACTTCTTACCTAGGTCCCCCCACTAAGCACCCTCAGGAAAGACTAAATCCAGATCTTCTCAGAAATCCAAGCCGGCGTAGGCATAGTCGTCAACCATCATCATTTGGGGCCTCAACCAATCAAAAAATGAATCATTATACTTGATTATGGGACCCACTACATGCCGAGCCATGAGGTCACACCACCTCATCATCCTTGGGTCTCATGGGGATGGTAAACCCCAATCCACCTGTAAACACAATAGTAGTACCCTCTCTAGGAAGAAGGACACCAAAACTGAACCATACCCGAATTGCTTCAGGTTTCCTCTTCTCCATTTCGTCAATTGCCTCTTCATACGATGAAGAACTGCATCTGACTAGTTGAAGACCTGAGGCTTGGTACACTCTATTGCGTACTCAAAATAGCTTTCGAGAGCCATGTGTGGAGACATGCTCCCAGCCATGTGTGCAATGGTAAATAAAATGGTCCATAGAGTCAAATCTCAGACTCCCCAGATAACAACCTTTCCCTAGATTCTCTCTGCCTCAGGAACACAATACTGATGGATGTACTCACTCATAGGGAGGCCTCCACCTCTACTTCCTATCAGTTTCATGTGAGATCCACAATTAGATAACCCCGTGAGAAAATAGATATCCTCGATATCCAATGAAAGAGTGTGAACCCCCACATGAAAAACCTGTTGGTCCACATCCCACATGTGGACTAGGTACTCAAACAATCTAAGTTGGGCTCTCATGCCCTGAATCTTAAAAAATTTCAAGAGTCCACACTCCTGAAGAGCAGCCACGGTTCCCGAGTCATTCCCAGTGACAAAATATTCTTCCTCATGCTCTCGTTCTCTCCACACCAGCATCTTGATAGTCCAAATCTATAGTAAGACCATGGAAGGAAGTTAGGAATCTTGATTTAAACTCCCTGACAATTTTTGATAAGTAAAAGACATGTTTCAAAATTTTATTCACGGCCTTCGTAGGTGATCCTTTTGCACAGTACGAGAGGTTCGCAGGTGAGCTAAAGGTCACCTGTGAGAATCCTTCATTCTCGCAGGTCCCGTGAAGCTCACCTGCGAACTTGTCTGTGCCAACCCTCAGCCAAAAAATTGACTCAAAAACATATTTTTTACCAACAAAAATAAACTCTAATCCATGCAAAAGATGAAGGATCGAGGGCTTACCTAGCTAATGGAGACCGTTTGTCGAATAGTCACCTGTATCTCCCGCAATCCATCGAGAAAATTTTGGGAAAAAATAGGTTCAATGGACAAGTTTTGGGTAAAAGTTACAATGAAATGGTAAAAACAAGTTTTACCCTTATTTATTCATTTTGTTTACTATTTTTTGGTATTATTTTATTATTTTGCCTAAAACCTAATTTTTTAATATCCCTGTGAGTATGTTTTCTTTCGCAGATCACTGACCTAGGAATCTGAACCACGGTGTATGACATTTTTCTACATGTACAAATACCTTTTTAGGGTTATGTAAGAAAAACCTCAAGCTCGGTCTTCGTTCGTTCTCGTGCTCGGAAATACATGAGAACATAACCGAGTATACTTTTGTCGTCTTTTCGTACTTGCCATGGTGACACGAAAATAACGAGAATTAGGGAGTATTATTTAAGCTCTTTTCACGCTCCATAAAGATGAAAAGATTTCCGAGCAACCTTGTTATTTTCACGCTCATTAAAGTATTTGAAGAAAACGTTTGGTAGGTGATAGTTTATCACTTTTTCAGTCCTATAAAACTATTTTACGAAAAAGGAACTGGGAGAGTTCTCTTTAAGTGTTTTTTAGACTCTCAAAACATGAAAAACCCCCGAGTTTTCTATCTTTGGACTCGTTAAACAAACATTGAAAGGCCCTTATGGGGCCGAACCACTCCTTCTTAGGGTTCATTAAATATACTCCGAGGGACTCGTCCGAAGGATGAGCTTACATCAACAAGCATATGTTATCCTCCTCAAGCTTGCGTAAAAATAAAGAGGTACTCGCTAGAAATGGTGGGGGAAAATTTGGGAAAGAGATGTGTCTCCGTATTCGTGTTAAGTGGTAGTAAGTGTCGCTCTTGAACACGGAACCCCCTTCATTATTCGAACCCAGGTTGGGAAATCCATTTGTCTCTCGTCTAACTTTCTGCAAGTTCGTATCTTGGGTCATCCTTGAGTCAATGCTGCCAATACCAGTGTCGTGCCACCCATATGTTCAAGAGAAGTTTGACCAGACCTTCTATTAAGTCAACCATCTGCAATTGTCATTTCTTACCATGTCAGCCTTCACTGTGTCAGTTTCAAATCATATCTGCATTTTGAATCATCCTAAAAATCTATTACTTATTTCGTGTCATTGATGGGGGATACATCAATGCCCTTCTATGATGAGTCTTTTTCCGTCGACTTTAGCTCATTATCCGAGAATAAGACTTAGAAATCATTTAGTACCTTAGAACATGCATGCCTTAATGGAAGGTCTCTTCACTTTCAACAGTGGATTCACATCATTGGTCCCTGATCGAGAGATTCCTCCGAGTGTTCGACTTCAACTCATTTATTCACATTTTTTTGGATTGTACTTAGGTACCTTGGAAGTCATTGACATCCATGGTGATTTTCCTCGCACTTGTTAACGGTTTTCATCAATGATCAGTAATCAAGTGGTTTCTACCATGTTCGACTTCGACACATGTAATCACATGGCTAGATTTGTACTTTTCATACGACGGGCTTGAAGACCTTGGATCTCATCTTTTTGGTCCAGGTTGTGATAGAGTATTTATGATTTGTATTGACACATAGATCCACTTTGTATGTCACGTGGCTATGTCCTAATCTAATTCTTTTAACACATAGATCCACTTTGTATGTCACGTGGCTATGTCCTAATCTGATTCTTTTAACAAATAGATCCATAGTGTATTCTTGGTGGCTATGTATCATTTTGATGACATGGATCCACGATGTATGATTGGTGGCCATGATCTACATTTATGATCTGAGCATGGGAATTCCTACCTCAAAACTGATATTATATTCTGCAAATGCTTTTTTGTTTGCAGGTTTTCGATTAGGTGTGATCCTTGCTTCTGACACACAAAAACATTTTACAAAGTATTTCGGTTGTCACGAATTCCAGCCTCATACTTTGGGGGGCATTCTGTTACACATGATTTTTGTCACTCTAGTGATATCCCTGCAGTGATTTTGTTTAGGCTCTCACAAAGACTTTTTACTTGAGAAAAGTGACTGTTGTCTTCCTCTACAAAACATTTTTTGGAGTGAGTTTGCAGGCTGCATATGGTGTAGAGTGCGAGAACCCTTCATTCTCGCAGGTTGCTAAACACCTGGCCTGCGAGGAGTTCGCAGGTTGATCTATAGGTAGGCTGCGAACTTGTTTTAAAGCTAAAATTGGAGGAAGAGGTTACAAAGGTTCTGGAAGAGGATCTTATAGAAAATGAGTTGGCATTCGCATGGTTGGCATCCTACTGACTTCTCAGATTTAGTGGGATCATCCTCATCCCTTTAACCATATCTCCTTATCCTATATATTGAAAGGTTTCTCATGGAAGAGGTTAATAATAATAAGAATAAGCAATATTGAATGAAGAATTGATAAGAGAATAGGTTCATAATTATGTGAGGAGTCCTGTTTGAATTGATGCTTGAGGCCTCTGTTTGTCCATCAAGCCATAGTGGATCTTCTTCATACAATCTCGGAGCAAATGTGTGTGTTGGAGCAAGGAACCACCGAAAGGAATCTTATGACATCAAGGAAATCTGGTTGTATCTTCTACTTTCATTTAATATGATACAATGACATGTCCCTTTCCCATAAAATCACTCTTATTTTATTACATGATTCCTTGATCACATGTTTAGGTTTTCATTGAATGTATTATTTTTTCTTTCACCTTGGTCGATACATGTCGTTGCAGATCCGATGTTACAAGGCCACCGAGGTGAAGCTGGAACAACAAAGATATAAGGAAGCTATATCCTAAGGTATGCCATTTATTCCTTACTTGATGGTAGATTCAATGATTGTAACCTAGGGAAAGTGTCACGTCTTGTCCTGTTTTTTTCTAGATCCAGGTGGATCTAGGGAGATCAGTTAGTGTACGCACATACCGATTTGTCCAATAAAAATTGGCCTCCCGGAATTTGGTTCAATTGAAGACTTTGTATACTTGCATGACATAGTCAAGCGACATGCAGAAAAAGACTCAACATGGGGAGTGGATATCGCACAGGTGGCGAGCATGGCACCGGGTAAAATACAACAATTTATGGAACATCCAATCAAGGCTCATGCAGTTATGCAACGTTTCAATGCCAAAATCATCAAATACAAAGAATAGGCAATAGAAGTGAAAGAAATCCTTTCTGCCCTGATGGATCAACACAGGTTCCCGTATGCTAACACATGTGAGGATCTCTTTTTCAAGTGGTCATAATATGAAAAGAGTCATCCACTCCAATAGAACCAGAAGATGATTTCCAGAGAACAAAGAGATCAAACGCCACCTGGCAATAATTTGTTTTACTTAACTTAAACTTGTATCTTTTATTTTTAGTTAGTGATTCTTTATAAATAAAGGGATTGAACTTTTAGAAAGGGTCAATGGTTTTGGGAAGAGACCCTCTTTTTGAGAATTGTAAAGAACTATTTCTGAACAACCTTAATTGAGAAGTCCTGTTTAGGACCAAAGACAAAATTCTATTTTTCATCAAAGACGTTATGTGATTGGATTTAGGAGGAATTACTTCCAACTTTTATTTTAGTAATTAATGTTGTAACGAGTAAGAGTTTCTAAATCTATTGATAAGTTATCTGTTTCAATATTTTTGTAGTTCTTTTGTTCTTAATGATGGAAAGAAAATCGTTGTGTTAATGTGTGATTGATTTTAGAGCTAAGGAAACTATTTTTCTTGCAATCATCTTATTACATGCATATTTTCTTACGATAATTGTATCTCAGTAAATGTTGAAATACCAAAAAGTTAATGTATTACTAATAGGCTTGTAATATGTGTGAATATCTTTGTTTGCATGATTTAGTACGAGGGCTATCCCAAGCTCAACCTTCTTCAGTAGTTAAGAATCCCTTCTATCAGTTGGTTTATACCAACACATATCATTTTATCAGACTTATCTAATAAAATAAAAGACAAAAAAGAGAATATTTAATCTGAAGGAGGAACTTTCATAGAAAGACATTCTGTCAATCACCAAGTAAATCCCATCGATAAATTATCTAGATCGAAAGATATGGAGAACCATTCCACCATCAAACGCTGTAGAGTCCAATTGGGTCTCTAAGGTGGGTTTGGTTCCTTCTGTAGAGTTAAATGGATCTCATACCCCTCAACAGAATTGGCGCTAGAAGGAGGGCCTAAATGAATGGCTCACAAACAATATTTCTTATATAATATTTTGCATAGCCTACAGATTCAAAACAACCCACATGCATGGCTAGTCATTCTCAATACAACCCACATACATAGAGTAATCCCGAAATGAATAAATCACCCCAGCATGAGGAAGAAAACCTATTCCCAGAAATACCTTATGCACTTCCCCATGAGGATTTGAACCAATTCAGAAGAATCACAAGAGCTTACACTGGGAAAATTGGATCGTTACCCTTAGCCCAATTACTTCCTTGTAGAAAAGAAGTAAGAAGACCAGTGGTTGATACCCCCAACCAGGTTTTTGTTCACATAGTAGAAGACCTGATCGATTTTTACCTCATTGATATCGAACAACCCCTTAATCTGATCCCCGAAACACCAGCTAGTAACTACTCTGAGATGGAAAATTCCGAAGCTGACAAGGAAGGGTTTAACTCAGATCACTCAGTTTCAGGATCGGACGACATGGAGGATAATAACGATAATAATGAGTAAAGGGTAAATACACCTCCAAAAAATCAACCTTGGCTGGCCAGAGATGCTATGGCAATCCCAGGATAGGTACATAACCTCCCTTGACATCCAAAAAAATTACATCCCAAATTCGACCCTGAAACCTTCGGATTTTTTGAAGACCATATTAAAAAATTCATACTAGCTATAAGAATGATGAACGTACAATATGAGGATGTAGTATGTAGGCTTTTTCCCCATACCTTTGAGAATTCAGCCTTGAATTGGTATTTTAACTTTCCTAAGGATGAAGTTTCAAAAGGATTTCTTAGACAAATTTGCATAAGAAACCACCACAGGAGCTTGAATTGTTGAACTCTTTGCCGCCACCATGAGTTTGAAAGATAAGGTTAAATACTTCAATCAATGGTTTACCACTATCCTGAACAAATTTAAAGACGAAGCTAAACCTACTCAGGAGTTGCAAATTGAGGTATATGCTAATGCTCTCTTTGCTTCTATTTCCATGTTTGTGAAAAGGGATGCCAAACATACCTTAGCTGCAAATTTCGAGGAAGAAAAAATGATTTAATTCCAAATGAAGGGATGAAAAGAGGGCCAGGTCTCACTAGTTAAGAAAGAAGTTCAACCTCCACCTAGGAGAGGACTGTTGTTGACTAGACCCCCGGGAAAACAAACAAAATAAGGTCCTAAAAATGGAAACAGGGACATATAATACCTACAACATATGATAACTAAACTTTAAAATGAATTGTAGAAATGAAAAGAAGTGTCGGGGAAGGAAACCAATTTCAAAGGCCCTATAAACCCTTTTTTAAGAGAAACCCACCTTTCAAAGCGATTGAACCTCCCCCAACCAACTTAAACATCGACTTGGGTAATGTAGCATCCAACTCTTTCTGTATGTATCATCAAGAGAAATATTCTGAAAGAGATTGTCCCTAATGGGTGCACGCTATGAATTTAATGGCTAATCAGTTCCTAGATGAAGTTTCCCTTACCGAACAATCAAGCGGCTCAACGGTGAACATCGCCGATCAGGAGGAAGTTTAGCCGCCGGAAGAAACAACCATGTTGTTATGGGATCCTAACTTGTTGATGCCTCTTGATGATGTATTTGAGGTTCAAGAACCACCCGCTAAGGTTTTGGCTGTGCAAAAGCGAAGTAAGGGGAAACCGGTCTCAAATGACCTTACCATGGTCCAATATTTGAGAGGAAAACAAACAGCCGATCACTCGAAATAACATTTTGTCTCCCAAAGAAATCCTATAAACATACATACACAGAAGTCACCCAATATAGACTACAACATAGTAGAAGACTTAAAGAAGTTGAAGGCTAATGTGTTGGTCATGGACATGTGTAGAATTCCCTAGAAAAAGGACTTTCTATTACAGGCCTTAAGGTCAATAGAAGCCCTTATAACAAGAACTGGCCTAGGTGAGGTCCCACCTCCCACAAATCTAAATAAAAAACCAAATGTGAATGCTTTCTCTGTAGATAAAAGGGAAAGCCTTTTGTCCCACCTTTCCCTTTAACATTTGAAGTCTTCAACAAAAACCTCCATAATTTTTTAGTTGACTCAGGGGCATCCTCCAACATGATGTCATTATCTATCTGCAAGAAATTAAACACAGTTCCGCTCAAAATTGATAAACACGTTATACAAATAGACAAAACTCAGGTAACAATTATTGGGGAACTTAAGGATGTCATGATCATAATGGCCACACACCCGAAATTTGTTCAAGTAATTGACATCATTGTAGTAGATATACTAGAAGCTTATGGATTACTACATAGTCGAGATTGGTCTGAGAAATTGAATGGATACTTTAGCACAGACTGGGATCACCTCTCATTTCAACTAAAGGGGCATGTGAACATGATTATGACCGATAGGGAAAGGTATCTCAAACATACTATCACTGATTTAGAAGCCTTCAATGAACCCTCGTTGACAGATCTCCCCATGCTAGGAAACTACTCCTGCGATTCTGATTTCAGAAATTTCTCTCCCTTCTCATCTAATGTACCTCTCACTCAAAACTCTGAAATGGATTTTCAAGTGAATCTACTGGCAACGGTAGACGAAAGCATCTTCTATCAAGAACCTCTATTGGAAACAACATACAAGGTATACAGAGAGGGGGGAATAACTAAGCATAAAGAAGTTCTTAAATTTCACTCACAAGTTTGGACGTTGTATTTTTATGGGTCTAAATCACAAGAATAGTCGAGAGAAATATGTATCCTCATTGACCCAAAGGGGAAGCATAATTTCCTATCTTGCAGACTAGAATTTGAATGTACTAATAACATTGTTGAGTATGAAGCCCTAGTTCAGGGAGTTAAGAAATCCATAGACTTAAGCATTAAGAATTGAAGGTTTTTGGGGACTCTGAAATTATCGTCAGGCAAGTAAATAATACTATACATTGCAGCTCACCTCACTTGAGGACTTACCAACAAGAGGTGCATAAGCTAATATAATGTTTTGAGGCCTTTAATATTACTGCAGTTCCTAGGACAAAGAATATTCTTGCTGATTCCCTAGCTATTGCAGCCTCGATATTATCCCCTTTAGAAGATTATAAATCCTCCAGGTTCACCGTGGAACTACTCTATAAACCACCAGTACCCAACAATATTTCTAATTGGAAGGTTTTTGAAGGAGATGAATAGAATGTATATTTTCTAACCCATCAAGAAAATTTTAAATATCTGGCTATTGATGATGAAGTATTCCAAGAGAAACTAGCAGAAACCAATTTCCACTAACAAAAGGGAGAAACAAATCACTCTAGTAACAAACCAAGGTTTCACATGATACCGAAAGGGGTAGCCAATTTGGAGAACCTTTTCAACTTGAGGGAAATATTTAAAGGGTCAACGAACACAAAGACAGAGAGTTCATGTCCCATATACAAGACTATAAATCTAGGAAAACTGGAAAACCCTAAGAATATAAATCTAGGCAAAACAATGTCTAAATAAGACAAGGAAGCGTATCTCAATCTTTTTAGAGAATATCAATATATCTTTGCATGGTCCTATCGAGAATTGAAAACTTATGACACTCGCATTATTCAACACACCATCTCGTTAAAATCTGGAGTAAAACCCTTCCAACAAATTCTCAGGAAGTATCATCAATCTTTGGAACCCCTCATGTTTCAAGAGTTAAAGAAATTACTAGATGCTAAGATTATCTTTCAGGTTAGACACCCTACCTTGGTAGCAAATTTGGTTCCTGTCAGGAAAACGTCTGGGGAGATCCGTCTGTGTGTGGATTTCATAAACCTTTACAGAGCATCAAAAAAGGATAACTACCTAGTCCCACCCATGGAACATCTCTTGCAAACCGTGTTTGGTTCTGAAATTTTCTCCCTTCTAGATGGTTTTTTAGGTTACAACCAGGTTCTAGTTTCATAAGAAGACCGATTGAAAACTACCTTTTGAACCAAGTAGGGACATTTTTCTTATAAATGCATGCCCTTTGGGTTGATTAATGCAGGAGAAACCTTCCAAAGGACCATGGACATAGATTTTCGGGGATTGATTAACAAATGTGTAGTAGTATACTTGGACGACGTGACTATGTATTCAAAGAACAAAAAATACCACATCCAACATCTAACCTAGATTTTCGAAAGGCGTAGGAAATATGGAATATCTTTAAACCCTAAGAAGACTATCTTTGGTGTCGAGGAAGAGAAATTACTAGGGAATATCATATCTCAAGCAAGAATTTTCATTGATCCTGAATGAATAAAGGCAATAGCTCAACTTCCCTTACCCCACAACAAAAAGGCTATGCAATCCTTCTTTGGGAAAATTAATTTTGTGAGGAAGTTCATGCTCGATTTCGCTGAAACTATCAAATGCTTACAGAAAATGATTTTCAAGGATGTTGATTTTAAGTGGGATGATGAGCAAAAATATGCTTTCAACAATATCAAGACTGGAATATCTCAAGCTCCGGTGCTGCGAAGTCCCGACTTTAGTAAAGATTTTTTCTTCTATACTTTTTCCTACGACCAATCCTTAGCTGCAGTTTTGACCCAGAAGGATGATGATAAAAATGAGGCATTGATATCATTTATGAGCACTAATCTCCAAGGACCTAAATTGAACTACTCTGCTATAGATAAACAAATTTATGTGGCATACAAAGCAGTAAAACATTTCAGATCTTACATCCTAAAAAATCACACCAAAGTCATCGTGCCTCATCCTACAGTCCGGTCCCTATTCACTCAACAGGAGATGGGGGAGAGAAGAGGAAATTGGATGGCAATTGTCCAAGAATTTGATCTAGACATAAAACCTGCCAAATTAGTGAGGGGACAAGGATTGTGTAAATTGGTCGTAGAAGCCCAAGACCGAATAAATGAATACCCCGAGTGGGAGAATGAATTAGAATTATGGTGTAGTGAAGATTTATACATTCCCCCAGGGAAAGCATCTTGGTATGGAAAATTAATTTACCTCTTTGCATCATGGGACTTTCCCAGAAAACCTAAACCCTAAGGAAAGGAGAGCTCTCAAGATAAAGTCTTCACAATACCACCTCATAAATTCAGTACTTTTTCACGTAAATGATGATGGATTACTCTTGAGATGTCTCGAATGTGAATATGTCTGAAGGGTTCTGAGGGAGCTCCATGATGGTCCTGTAGGTGGACACTTTGCAGGGAATACCATAACTCATAAAATATTAAGAGTTGACTATTACTGGCCTACTCTATTTAGGGACTCTCATACATACGCTAGAAACTGTAAAACTTGTAAAATGAGTGCGGGGAGAGAAAAGAGAGCAGCGACCCCACTCCAACCAGTGACCATATCCAGAACATTTGAGCAATGGGGGTTAGATGTCATAGGGAAGATTACCCCAAGTTCTTAAAAACAACATAAATACATACCGGCTGCTGCAGACTATTTTACGAAATGGGCAGAGGCCATCCCTCTGACTCACGTGAATGAAAAGGTTGTAATCCAATTCATAGAACAACAACTAATCACGAGGTTTGGGATGCCCTCTATTCTTGTGTTTGATAATGCAGCTTACTTTTCTTCCCCACTATTAACAGAGTTATCTCTAGACAAAGGAGTAATAATCAGATACTCTGCAAACTACTATCCACAAGGAAATGTTGTGGAATAATCAACTAATAAGAACTTAGTGAATATCTTGAAGAAAATAGTTGCAGACAATCAGAGGAATTGGCATAGCTCACTTTATAATTCCTTATGGGAAGACAAAGTAACACCCAAGGAAGTTATAGGGAACTTTCCAAACTTTCTGGTATACAAACAAGAAGCCATTCTCCCAAATGGGTTATATCTTCCATCACTTCAGCTTGCTCATGGTTCAAGAGAACAACCCTCATCAATTATTCAACAAAGAATTGATACCATCCTCATGCTAGGAGAGGAAAGGGAGAAAGAAAAATCGAAGTTCGTTGCTCATCAACAGATAGTTAAGAGATGGTTTGACAAGCATAAGGCCAAAGAGAAGAATTTTGAAGTAGGAGACTTAGTCCTAAAATGGGATAGAGCAAGCGAACATAAGGGAAAACATTCGAAGTTCTAGAATCTATGGATCAGACCTTTTTAGGTATCTGAGAAAATTGGGGCAAGCATGTATCGGTTGCAAAATTTGAGGGGAGAACCTGACGCCCTCCCGGTGAATGGCCAAGCCCTAAAACAATATTTATGTTAATACACACACACACACATGTGTGTGTGTGTGTGTGTGTGTGGGTGTGTGTGTGTATGTATACACACACACACACACACACACACATATCTGTGTGTTAGTATGTGTGTGTGTGTTTCTTCAATATGATTAGGATAAATGTGTAGATGTAGGTTAGACTGATTGCATAGTCATTTTATTTCCATATTTTGTTTTGTTTGGTATTCTCTCTTAATAAAGTTGTGTTACACAAAAACATTGGTTGACCCAAACAAATATGGTGTAGCAAACTTTGCTCCTAACTCGTGGTTATGTGCAACATAAGAAACGCTAGACAATTTCAATTTTCTTTAAGGAGATATATATGTTTTCTTTGTAAACAAATGACCTTAGTAAGTGATGAAGTGTCCACCTGGTGGTCTGGTAAATCCAAAAGTGAATGATGGAAAGTTGGAAAGGACCACATGCACCTCTATATAGAGCTACGAGGAATTTCACATTAACCATTTCATCTTGCATATAACATACGTACTCCTCTCCCACTCGCTCAGGGAATCTCTGCTAGAAATAAATAAATTATATTAAATGAGTGCAAAGTAGGAGAGGGTATGCAGATAAATCCACCGGGGCTATGGACGCTCGCTAGCAGTGGAGAAAGTTATGTGACGTCGGGGTGACTCCGCCAGGGCTATGGACGCTTGCTGGCAATGGAGAAACACCGTAGCGAGTGAATAATGATAACTAAAATGGCCTCGAGCTAGTGAATGCATTAACCAACTCTTATCAAAAGGGGGCATGGGTCACAATAAAGAGGAACAAAAGTGGGATAAGGGTTAAACTCCATAGGAGGACCCAGATTCATGAACTGGGGAAATTGTACACGCATGGATAGGAAATACTCTGATAAAAACAAAGCTAGTTAGTTTCTCAACCAACTTCTTTCACCCACATAATCACCATTTATTGAGTGCTCAACACACCCTAAAAGATTTTATGAAATTTTGTCTCTTTTGGGTACCACTTGTTTTGTTTTGCTTTCTGAATTAAGTCCACTGTGGAGGGTTTGTTAATTTTTTTTTCATGTCCCTTCATCAATCAAACAAGATTTGTTTGAACCTGTTAATGTGAAACATTTGTATTTAAAAGAACTTAGTAGTCTAACTAAGAATCTATGGCTAAATTTGTGACTAACGTGCTTATGTTCCGCATCGGCAAAATCTGAGCAAGTAAAATGACCCCAATAGTAACAATAGTCATCGATCGCCGATCCATCATTGGTATCAATAAAAGGTGGCGTAAATTTGCGCTAGTTGTTTGCAAAAAAGATTCAGGAGTTGGTCGATTTCCCATCAGCGTTGATGAAATACGAGAGGTTGAAACATTGACAGGGGCCACAATGAACCCCTAATAGCCGATTACGGATGCGTTTGTTCAGGGTCGGTGAAATCTCAAAGGGTTAAATCATTGAAAATTTCCGCAATGACACATCGCCGATCATCGATCCCCGATGCACTGTCATCATAAACAAATTTTTAAGGGGCTAATTCGGTAACACTTGTTTAAACTTATCATCGATTGCCAATCCTTGATACTTTTTCAGCGTTGACAAATTAGGACCTCTTGTTAAAATGCTTAGCTAATGAAGTCCTTGATTCTGAATAACACGGTTAAACGAAGACACCAATCTCAAATACCATGTGTCTTTGCCACGTAGGCATTTCCTACGACCTAGTTTAGTCTCAAGTCACCTTAGTTTTCCCTATGTCTGAGTCACGCTTCCAAGTCATCTTTTCCACATCAACTCTATACGAGAAGATGGATCACTGTCGGAGTTTTTTCTAAGAGATATCAACGAATATTTTCTAAAGAAAAGCCCCGACTCCTGATCCACCCATTAAATTAGCGAAATTATGGGATGTTTTCAGCACAAGATAAGATTGAATTCTACCATTTAATAGGCCATTTAATGTTTTTTTCCACATACGTTGCTACCCCATGCGCCGATTGAACAATGAGAATTTAAAATCGTCGATAGCCCACATTATATCCCGCACCCGCACTGCCAGCCTACGACTGCATATAATCTTGAACATAATGAATATCTCATGATAGATTTTGTAGAATGACACTCATACCCCAAATTGAATAAATGATGCGACAAGGTAAGTATCATCTCTGTTTAAATCACTAAAACAAATTCAAACACCCCCATTCTGCACACAAGTTTCCATTTCCAAAGAAACCAAAGAAGTGAAGAGAGTGTCTCAAGAGTTCCGTTTGATTCTCATAATTAAAAAAAACCCAGGTTAAGCTAGTGCGAAGAAGAGGTATGTGTTAATTTTTATCAGTTTGACGGTCATAATTTTTATATATTAGCATTCGATATGCTACACAGTGTCTAACAATGTTCTATCTGCAGAGAAAGATGCCTCCAAGGAAGCCAACAACCAGATGCTTGCAGAGGGCATCGAAATTAAAGGAGGCAGAGATTGGTGAAGGGTCTTCTCCCAGAGTTGTGAGGCAGTTGGAATACACTCCCAGGGAGGAACTAGTCATTAAAAATTTGACGAAGAAGGAATTTATTCAACCCCCCTCTTTTGGAGATATAGAAGTGACCACTGGATCTAAAATAATTCTCCCACAGTTGGGAGATCTATTCAACAGAATCAACCGAGAATATTACCCGGAGTTCATCCCACACAACGACCCGAATGTAAGGGCGTTCGATGACCAAGTTTTCCCGAACATTCGGTGGTCATGCTTGAACATGGTTGCCTTCTGAACTCCAGTATTACCTTGCATTGAGACTCTGAGTTTTCTAATTCATCATACAGATGTATAGAAGTTCCTCATTAATGACGAGAATGGTGGATGTGTCATAGTTTTTCTCCTGACAGAGGTCCATAAATATTACAAGCTCAGGGACCTAGAGGAGTGGTTGAACACAAACTTCGTGGTGAATTTCTATGAATTCCATGACACTAGCCAATTGATGGAATCATGGTGGAAGGAGGACAAGAAATTCACAAACCGAACAAACGACTGATATGGGACAACGAACCTAAGGGAGCCATATATCTACTTAATGAATCTAATTTTCCGGTTATACGAGGAAAGGGACTGTGGCAAGTTCTCAGAGGCATGGATGCCCTTGGCGTACACTGTGGCTATTTTGGGGAGTAGTTTCAACTGGGGAGAAATCATATCCAAGAAATTGAGTACCAATGTATTGTAGGCTCAGACGTCGAAAGAAGGAGAAGCACCCTCTTTTCACATGGCCTCATATATGCTAGATAAAATTTGTGTGAGGAATGTCTTTGTTGGTATGAATTTGAGATGGCACATTGTAGAACTGCCTGTTCATGTCTACTTCAACATCCTATGGGAAAACATGTACAAAAATTCTTACACCCTTATTTGTGATGAATTCATCACCCAAATTTATTTCATTATATTTAAAAAGGAATGCCCAAGGATATCTGTAGTAGCCAAGAAAATGATATTGAAAGTGGGCCATTGGTATCTATATGAAAACAAAACCTATATCAGGGTGTTCGGGGCCACCATAGAACCACATTTTCTCCCTGCTCACGTCCCATACTGGCTCATCATAGGAGAAAACTGTTATCAGTGTATCCTGCAGGGCTATAACACCACTTTGGTTAAGGACAAGAAATGAGCATTTATACCCTACAATTTCCATGTGGGATTTTATATAGTGAAGGAAAATGATAAATATAAACAAGAGGGTTTGAGTCAGCTGGAATACAGGTTCTCGACATGCTGGTTTCGTAAGCACGACCCTAAAGGCCTAGTCCTCAAACATGCTTCACAATTCTCTTCCTATTGGCAATATGCGTATGACAAGTTTGAAGATGAGATTTTTATAGAAGGTCCTCATGATTGGGAGGAGGTATTACATAGGAAATCTAACCCGAACATGACTAGGTTCAAAGCTATGAGCAGGTCGAAACAATAGAGCATTCATATCAAGAATCTCTCAGGGTTAGAGAAGATATCAGAGCAGTAGAAACTATATAGGCACAAAGGAGAGAATAATCATCAACTGATAGAAATGACGAGGATCACCTCGACTGACCCAATCATAATTAGAGAAGAGCTAGATGGATCAGAGTAAATACAACAGGAGGAAACCACTGGTATGGAAAACCCCATAGTTCCATCACCACAGGCTAGATCACCGGTGGCCATCCCAACCTAGTATGAGAGTCGAAGAACACCAGGTGAAATGGGTGTGCTAAACCCCTTGTTTGATCTCATAACCATCTATGATGATGAAGAGAGTTCATAGGTGTCACTGATAACTTCGATACTAATTACAGAGGAGAAGGAACCTGAGGGAATATGTGCCCCAGGTCTTGATGCATCAGTTCCAAACCCTCCCAGGGGAACCATGAGGCCAAAAGTGTATTAGACACTTAGTTTCTCGACCTGTTGGGGACCCAGAAAAACAACCCCAGGGAGGAGCTAGGATCAGGTGGACAAAAAGAGGAAGTGCAACAACAAGAGATTGACAACTCAACAATCGATCACCAAGTAAGTATTGAACATACCACTGACTCTTCAATTTTGGCCGATACCTCACCAGCCAATGAACATCAAATGGAGGTTGAGCCATCGGGACATATGAAAGAAGTACAAGAACCAGTCCTAGAACAAATAAATAGAGCAGGGATCTTGGGAATCACTCTAACCTGGGGAGAACAACAAATCCCTGAGCCTGTTGATGAGGTATCAGATATTTGGGCGATCTCTTATGACAGGAAGAGGAAATCTATCATGAGGAGGACCACCAAGAAAATAAGGCTCACCCTAGATAGCTTGATTCTCGTCACCACGGAAGAGAAGCTGCTCGGCATAGAACATGCAAATACATCTGAGCTCATCAGAGCAGGGATGGCTATCATTGATGCCACATTGGATCGAGCAAGGAAAGATGAAGAGGAATTGAATGCTTCACTAAAGGAGCTAGATCATCTACGCCATTTGGAAAAATATTACCAAGACTCAACGTAGGCCACGGTGTTTATGAAGAGTGAGTTCCAATATTCTTATGCAAAGTTCACAAGTGAAAGACATCTTTTCACTACATGTATAGTTGATTTCCAAGAAGATACCCTTATGGAACTGACAACCTGCAAGGACGTTGAGAGATGGTACGAAAAAAATACCAAGCGGTAGAACGAATTGACTACATCAACATAGTACAAAAGGGCCGAGATGCAGAGGAGCATGGTATTTGAGTGACGAGGGATAACAACATCTCCCAGATCAGGAAAGTAACTGAATACTTGGTAAGTATGGCCCAGGAACCTTAGCGAGAGATATAGAAGAAGTGGGCCTAGTGTGAAAAAGGCTAGGAAAATATCAATCAGGAGATGAAGGACATTGGCCTCCTAGAATTCGTCTCACCCGAAGACTTTGTCGACTTGCATGACATATTCAAGCAACAGGCAGAACAAGACTCAACATGGGTAATGGATATCACACAGGTGGAAAGCATGGCACTGGGTCAAATACAACAATTTATGGAACATTCGATCAAGGCTCATGCAGTTCTGCAACATTTGAATGCCAAAATCATCAAATACAGAGAACGGGTAGTAGATGTGAAATAAATCTTTTCAGCCCCGATGGATCAACACAGGTTCTCGTATCCTAACACATGCGAGGATCTCTTCATCAAGTGGTTAGAATATGAGAAGATTCATCCACTCTAGTAGAACCATGAGATGATTTCCAAAGAACAAAGAGAACAAGCACCACATGGCAATATTTTGTTTTACTTCACTTAAACTTGTAGAAGTTAGTTTTAGTTAGAGATTCTTTATAAATTCAAGGGATTGAACTTTTAGAAAGGGTCGATGGTTTTGGGAAGAGACCCTCTTTTTGAGAATTGTAAAGAACTATTTATGAACAACCTTAATTGAGAAGTCATGTTTAGGACCAGAGACAAATTTATGTTTTTCATCAAAGGCGTTATGTGATTGGATTGAGGAGGAATTACTTCCAACTTTTATTTCAATAATTGATGCTGTAACGTGTAAGAGTTTTTGAATCTATTCATAAGTTATTTGTTTCAATACTTTTACAGTTGTTTTGTTCTTAATGATGGAAATCAAATCATTGTGTTAATGTATGATTGATTTTAGGGCTAAGGAAACTATTTTTCTTGCAATCACCTTATTACATGCGTATTTTCTTACGATAATTGTATCTCAATCAATGTTGAAATACCAACAAGTTAATGTATTACTACTAGGCTTGTAATAGGTGTGAATATCGTTGTTGTTGGGCTAATTATATCTCTATAATAGCTTACATAAAATGTCAACCCAAGGAGGTAAACTTTGAGACTCAAACACTGTATGTGCAGGACTGGAACCTAATTGTCTACTCTGCTCTAAACCTAAGTTATCTCTAATCTATTTCATTTATTCTAATTTAAACAAAATCATTCTAACTAAAGAATTCTCATTTAAATTCTACAGCATTCAATTCTAAACATAAATGAAATATCTTTAACAACTACTTTTGAATTAATTCTAGAAGTAAGATGTCTATTTCAAAATGAAACTACTTCAGCAATCAAACTAAGTAACAACAAATTATACCAGAAACAGAGTATGTCACAGAAAGTAAACTAATGACACAGAAAACAATGTATCCTACCTCT
>SNQJ01S0034468.1:224216-234374 GCA_010110895.2 Picea sitchensis | reverse complement strand
GGTGGTCCATTCCAAATGGCTTGGGTTATTTAGACAACCCCGGACCGGTTCCACTCTCCCAGTTGACGGACGGTCAATTTCGCCCGTCAACAGGACTCCCCCAATTCCTTCCTTACATGCATATGTACATACCACAAAACTTTCATTTGGGTTAGCAATCTTTAACACAGGTGCACTAGTAAGTAATTCCTTCAACGGATTAAAATTCTCTTCACACTTAGGTGTCCATTCGAATTTAGTTCCCTTCTTTTGCAAAGAAGTGATGGGATGAGAAATATTAGAGAACCCTAGTATGAAGCTCCTGTAGTAACTAGATAATCCCATAAAAGATCTAACTTCTGACACATTTCTAGGTGTTGTCCATCCTCTAATGGTCATCTGAATTAGAATAGATAACTATGTCATACAAGAACACTATGACAAACGTATCCAAATAATTTATGAATATGCCATTCATTAAGCACATAAAGACAGTTGGTGCATTGATCAGTCCAAATGGCACCACTACAAATTCATAATGCCCATACCTAGTCCTAAAGGTTGTCTTATGAATGTCTTCTTCCTTCATCCTTACCTGATGGTATCCTGACCTCAGGTCAATCTTCGAAAATATATTTGGTCCCCTTAGTTGATCAAAGAGCTCATCAATTCTGGGTAGAGGATACTTTTTCTTTATAGTATACTTATTAAGTTGTCGAAAGTCAATACACAACCTCAAGGTTCCATCCTTCTTTTTGACAAAGAGTATTGGTGCTCTCCAAGGTGAAACACTTGGACATATGTACCTTTTCTTCAACAATTCCTCCAACTGCATTTGTAATTATTTCAACTCTCGTGTGCTCATTCTGTAAGGCGTTTTTGACACTGGGACAGCTCCAAGAACTAGATCAATTAAGAAATACATCTCCCTTCTTGGTGGAAACCCTGGTATTTCTTGGAATACATATTCAAATTCTTGTAGTACCGAGAAATCTTCAAGGCTTGGACCCTTTTTATTTGCTGGCTCTTCCACATGAGCTACATACAATTGACATCCTTTTCTAAAACATATCTTCAACTGTAAGGATGAAATTTCCCTTATAGAGATGTGTCTTGGAATTCCTTTCACAGTGTTTTGCTTTCCATCTTCATCAAGACATGTAAATGTCTTGCTATGACAATCTAGGATAGAATGATGCTTGTCCAACCAATCCATTCCAATTAGAATATCATAAGACCTCAATGGTATGATATTTATATCAACATTGGTATTCACACCATTAAGACTTATGGAACATCCTCTAACCATATCATGGATTCTCCTTTTGGTTCCAGTGGCTAGCTGAACCAAACTTGATTTTCCAAGCTTAATTTTCTCCAAATGTAATCTATCCACTATTTTAGGATCAATGTAACAATAACTTTCTCCTTAATCAATTAAAATAGAAATGGGCTGATTTATGATATTACCTTCCACCTTGATCATATTGGATTGGTACTCTTCTTTCCGATCATCTAAAGTTGCATAGATTCTTCCCATATCTTCGACTATTGTAGCCTCTTGGATGTTGTGCACAGTCTTCACTATGTCCTTTCTGTGTGGGAAATCCTTGTACGGGTGATATTATTTGCATCCCCAACATTGGATAGGCGGTCTTCCCCTTTTTCCCAAGGAGTATTATTTCTTGGATTCACCCTTAGCATATTGATCTTGATGATTTCTATTAGGCTCATTCCTATTGAAGGGAGGTTTGAATCCTTTCCTCCTCTGATCAGAATTCTCCTTCCTCTTATCCTTCCAATATTTTTGTAGGGATTCTCTTCCTTGTCCTTGCTCATATAGTTATTTATCCTTTCTTATTGCCTCAATCAAGGTCTTGGGCTCATCATACCTAATATGTTCTTTATAAAAGCCTGGAAATCCACTCAAAAACCTTTGTATCTTTACCTTTTCATCGTTTATAAACCCAACATATTTTAAAAATCCCAAGAATTTCTTCTCATATTCTTCCATAGTCATGCTTCCTAGCTTGAGTTCAAAGAATTCCTGCATTTTCTTGTCATAGAAATTCTCTGAGAGGTAGTCCTTCTAGAAGTACTTCTTGAACTACTTCCAAGTGATCCTAATCTCATTAATATGTTCAACTTGTTTCAGTTGATCCCACCACATTGCATATTTCCCATGTAAATGGTAGGTGGCAATCCTAGATTCCAGGTTTGATGAATAGTTATGCAACTGAAAATATCTCATGAGTCCAAGCAACCATGCTTCAGCATCATCTTCCATTTCTCTTTCACAATAAAAGGAGGGTGGCTTAAGCTTCCTCAACTCTCCTTGCAAACTGTCCACTTCATTTCTCCTTCTCTGGTTCCTAAAAGGAGACACCTTTGGACTGCTTATGGTATCTTCCGACGTATAAAAATTTCCTTCTAAGTAAGGAGGTGAGTGGTGTCTATGAATTCTGTTGGCACTTTTCGAATAACTAGCTCTACCATGATCCTCTCTTCTTTCACGAAACCTGCCTTCTTCCTCTTGCTTTGAGTTTGATCCCTTCTTCATTTTCCTTTGCAACTGATTTAAGCTCTGTAGCACTTGAGCATTTATCTGACTTTTCTCTCTCATTAGTCTCTCATTATCTACTTTGTAGCTCTGCACTTCTATTTTCAGGATTCTTACAGTTTTTATTAATGTTTCCTGCTCTCCTCTTCCCTTGCATCCATTGGACTCTGTCTCTGCATTACCAACTCTGGTATTCTAGCCTTGGGCCTCCTTATCATGGCTGGAGACTCCCTTGCCTTCTTCCATTTATTCAATACGCATTCTGAGCTGATGTGTTTAAACCCCTTAATTCTGCAAAATGTGCAAGCGACCATTTTGTTAGAATTAAGCATACGATAAACAAAATTTGCCAAACCATGTTACATGTCCTTTTTCTTCTCAATTCATGAAGCACATAAGTGTATCAACCTGCATAGTATAACACTTCCATGTTATCCCTTAGCTGATAGAGAATTTAATTCTGCACAGGCACTCCTTTCAAACCACTGCCCATGTGACCATGGCTCAAAATCGTGACCAAATCCTTCATGGCGCTTTGCAACTTCGGAACCTTCATCCAGGACCAGATCAACAGTCCTCGTCCTCTTTCACGATCAACGATCGAGATTAACTTTAGGACTCTGTGCTTCAAGAGTTTGGCACTTTCAAATTCCACTTTCCCTTGGATTACTCTGTACCTGAATCTCTATATCAGGCGCCACGCATCCACCTCAATCAATGGTTCTAGTCCACTTCGGGACTTCAGCCTTCGGAAGTCTCAACTTCCCCTTCTTGCTTCCTCCTAGAACGCTTCCACCTGGAGTTCACAATCATTCGACGTGTGTCTTCCCATAGATCAATGGTTATCAATTGTTTGTCTCTTCAGGCTTCAGGAGTTTCAAACTCTCCGCCCTCACTTTCTCTCGGAGCACTTTCACCTGAAGTCAACGATCCCTCAAAGCATGTCTTCTCACAAATCAATAGTCGATATGTACTCTAGCCTTCAGGCCTTTGGGATTTCTTGACCCAACGCAAATTGTCCCATCTTTTTCCTTCGGAGTGCCCAATCTTCAGACTGCACGATTGGTCGCCACGTGGTGAAATAATAGAAGTGGACATGTGGCCCAATAAGGTGGGTGACATGTGTCACATTCTAATTGACATTTGAATCCTTCGCAGGTTCAATTCAAAACTCACTGACATGTGGCACACATCCCATGTTTCCACATAATCCCATGTGATGTCCGCAAGCCACGTCACCTTGGAATTTTGGGGTCCACATCACCTCCAGGTGACATCATCATGCCCCACCACTTCGGATCTTTGGGCTTTGGGAGTTTCCACACTAGCACACTTCCAATTCTCCCGAGCTCCAAATTCTCGAGTTGGCCAATCTACTGACATGTGTCTCCCTTATGGGATGGTCTGTATTAACCCTAGACTTCGGGACTTCGGGAGATATTGTTGCAAATATCAGCGATTATTTTTTATTTGAGATCAACAGTCCTCAATTAGTTCAGGACTTCGGGTAATTCTTTCCCTAGTGCTTTTCTCTGCAAAACATTCTGGAGTACTAAGTCTCTGAACTGAGAGCTCTGGCACCACGTGTCCTTGTTGATGGATGGTCCAGATGAACTCTGGCCTTCAGGAGTTCTAGATTTTCACATCTTTATTTATTTTGAAGTGGTTATCCGCTGGAGTGTAGGATCTCCTGCCACATGTCCACTTCAATCAACGGTATGGACATACTTTGGCTCTTTGTAGTTTTGATGTTTGAGCACTAACATGTTGCATCACTTAATGCCTTTCAATTTGCAGGGGGCACGCATCGGCAGTTTGGAGTAACCCACCTTTCACCCCTCAATTCTTCTGATGTTGACACATAACCCCTCGATAAAACTGTGGTTTGGATTGTGGGACCTCCTTGGTAAATTAACTCACATGCAACTTGGGTCCCTGTAATGCCTCCTGGTCGTCGATCTCTCTCTCCAATGAGATCTGATGGTTGTGACTTAACCTTTGCTTCACTGTCATCGGACAACCCTTGTTCCCATGCCCTCCGATCCAATGATCTCGAATCTCTCTTGATCCCACAGTGGTGATCGCTCCTAAATTCAAAGGGGACGGTCACAATCCTTCGAACCCTTACAAAGGAACTCCGATGTTCTAGCTCCTTCATAGATTCTGCAATGCCATTCCTCCTGAGATTTTAAACTTCACGCTTAGAATTCAATCTCGACCACGAGACTCTGACCAATAGAATCAGCCCATATCAGCCCGGTGTTTCAACCAGAATCTCTGATACCAATCTGTAACACACCCCGACCACCCATAGGTCGGGGTACACCACCTTCAATCCCACCCTTGGACTTATTTCTCTTATTGGAACCTTTTAAATCAATAAGGAGGCATAAAAAGAAAATATTTAACGACATGCACAACAAATAACCAGCAAGCATGCATATACTAAATATTCAAATAAACAATAAATAAATACATAGCAGAATACATTCATATACAGGTAAATAATACCATAACAGAGAACACTTATTTTTATAAAGATGACACCAACTGGCTACAGACCAAGGACGTTCCATCCAACCGTAGACACTACTACTCCAAATCTCAATAGGAGTGTCACCCCCAAACCAAGGCTATGAATCCACAAGGACAGTTCCAGAGTGCTACTTATCTTCCCCAAACCAGTTAGCACTCCAACTCTCACAGGCTTTCCCAACACTCACATAAATCCAAGTACCCAGCTCTCTTCTACCCAACTTGCACCACCCAAGAGAATGGACCTCCACCCTTCTCTACCACAGAGTCCCTCAGGCAATCCTTCTCCTTACCTTGGGCTCCAGCACAACTGGTCCAGAATCTCAATGCTGGAACTCTCAGGACTCGCAGTTGTGAACAACACTAGACACAGTCCAATTCATCTCAGACATGTAGGCCTCAATCATGTATGGATTACACCAGTGACCTCTACATCCAACAATACCATGTCTTCTATTCGGCAATTCGTTTCCCTTTCCCAAGCCAAGGTGTGAATGAGAATGGATCAGTGAGTGATGGGTATTAGGTAAGGACGAGATGAATGAACGAGTGAGAAAGTGAATGAACGCATGAACCAGTGATCAAGTGGATGAACGAATAAGTGTACGAAGGAGTGAACGAGAAAATGAGAAAACAAGCTATCAGCCAACCCCCCCCCAACAGTCCAAGGGTGGGTTTAAGTATTTCATGGGGAATCAAAAACCTCCTGGCCTCCCCCAATAATCTCACGTAATTGATCCCCTCCCTTAGATAAAAGGGTAATTAGAATAGGAAAATAACATTTAGCCCCTCAAACCCCCTCTCTTGTGGAATCATATCCCCCTATAACTCTATTTCTTATATGTCTAGCAACCAACGAAGTATTTATTATTAATAATGATCCAACATTACATTTCTTGGGCACACTAGACTTTTTAATAATTGTTTGGGCACTCTCACCTCTCCTTATTGTAACAATACATTATTTTAAATGGGGATTCAAAACCCGGGGTGTTACACCTGGACGCAGGGGTTCTTTCCCTCCCACTATGATGTAGGCCTTGGAAGTCCCATGACATCACCTATGTGACCCTTGACGTCACCCAGTGTTTGATGGACACATTGGGGGCAGTTTTCTGCCAAGTGGCACATGTGACTTGATCTAGAGGCCTTGGGAGGCCTAACGTTTTGCTCTCGAAGGCCAACATTGCACTAGAAAGGCCTAACATCACCCTTAAGGGCATGACATCACCTTTGCTACTTGATTTAGGGTTTTCATTTGTCATTTAATGTAAAAATTGGATATTACATGTAAAGTGGCCATGTCAGTCTTTTTGACCTAATTCTAGTCATTGTAACTGTATAAATAAGGGATTTTCCCTTGTATTATTTCATCATTTTTCACTCACACTTAGTGAGGTCTGAAATTTGTGCCCTAACTAGGGTTACTTGGCTGAAATTTAGTGTGCACTTCTTGAAGGAGGCTAATTTTGAAGTATTTTGGCTTTTTTCTTGGTGGAAGTGTTGAACTAGGCTATTTGCTAGATTATTCTTGGTGAATGTAAGTAAATTTTATGCAATTCTTCTTCATTGAATGGTTATGGTTGTATTTATCTTGCATTTGTACTAATATTATGAAATTGATAGCTGAAAACCCTGGGAGGCTAAAGCACGTGTTATTGTCCTTGCCTTAATAACGTTCGCCTACTAGATTAAGCTATAAAGTATATTTTCTTGAAGCTTTTTACTAAGGGCCTTTCCATTGAAACACCCTAGCACCTTTTGCATCATCTATGCCGTCATTTTTTCATCTTTGAGCTAAAGAAGGAGAAAAAATAGTAGGGCCTAGGGTTACCTACTTCCTAGTAGCCATTTTCCCCTTAGGGTTTGGTGATTGAAGCCTTGGGCTACCAACACTTCAATTATTTACCCTTCTTGTCTCTATTTCTCCTATTATCATGTGCTCCTTATATATTTCGTTGCCTAAAAGGACACCATTTACCCTAAAAAGCATTGATCTTAGCCTTACATTTGAGTGATTGATAAAAACTACTATGAAAACCTTTACCTTAAGCTCTCTACTAATTAATCCTAACCTTAGAATAGTCTAATATAATAACCTATTTTTTGTTGGTACTAAAGTAAGCCACAACCATCTATTGCAGCACTAAAAGCACCTAAAAGCAATTATAAAAGTTGATTTATACACTGTCGTATTTGCTTCTGACAAATGCTAGAACTTTGGTATTAATGAGTAATTATTCTTGGTCATTTTGAAGCCATTTTAAGGCCGTTATTGTGAATCTATTGTCTTATAAACATTGTTGCTATAAAATTATGTTTTCTTCATCATATATCAACTATTTATTTTATTGATAAATTCCATGTTTTTATGAAGTACTAACAACAAGTTGTACTTGCAAAATATATATTTATTGTTGCTTTGTTATGGGAAGGCACATCTTAATACTTCACTACTTCATTGGTTAAAACCCTGGGAATTTTTTATCAGAGTGACTTGTGAGAGGGGATATTTTCATAGACACTTTAACCTTTTCCTTCTCAAACCCCCAGGTCACTAAGGATGTCTCCCCTGGTCCATCAACCCTAAATAGAAATACGTATCTTGTTGAGGTAACATTGATAGGATAGCCTCCCGTTATGCCAATTTGTCTTCCTTCAACCTTTTCCTTTGGAAGAAGTACAAATTATGCGATAACACGACCTTCGAGAGATATCCATTATTCTGCATTCAAAAATATTAAATTTCGAACTGTCGAAGTACTTTATCTTAATTATAACCATTGAAAATGTATCCAACTAGCTAGGGTAAAAGATTGGGAAAATTTGTGCGACCGTCAGGTAATAAATTTGACAGATTTTGGTATGATTACTCTACCAATAGATTAATGAGAGGATAACTAGTTATTAATATTTCTGTAAATAAATGTATTTCAAACTTCAAATCATTTTCTTATTAGCATCCATAACTTTCGCATTCAGCATTTTGAACTCACAAGATTTTATGCTTCTCACAGGAGGATCAATATCAACATTTGGGAATCATGGAAACACATAAAGAAGGAAGGAACCAAGATTATTTTCCTAAGGAATCAAAAAAAAATGTAGGCATACTTTCAGACACTATCGATCAACTAGAAGACGTCATTAAATCTTGGAAGCAGGGGCTAGCACTAAAAGTTACACTTTGACTGCTAAAGTGAAATCTCAGTACCCATGAACAGGTTTGTAAGGTAATTTTTAAGATAAAGTGTCAAATGGGTAAAACTCAGTCCATCAATGTAAATCACAAGAAATTCTAGATAGGATGTATCAACAAAAGAGGTCTTGTCTAACTTGGATCGGCGTTTTGATGAGTAATATGGATAGAAGGAAGACTTTAGTGAAAAAAATGAAATAATTCTACTATTAGCATCAAGCATTACAAATAGACAAATGAAGGAAAATCTTTAGACACAAGAACTTATTTAATCAAAGCTTTAAACTCTGAGAACAACTATAACAACATCATGATCAAACCTCCATTGCAATACATCTATAAAACATCATTTTAAGCATTCAATGATAGTGAATTTCAAAGTGAGAGAGAAACAAGATGGAAGGAAGGAAAACTGATTTCTATTAGACAAAAATTCATCAAGTCTGATACATAAAATCTAGAGTTGGTTCTGTTACATCTATATATCACCAAAAGAGTCTTACATAAACCATCTGAACCTCTACAATGAATTCTAATGCCTATTTTATAGCCTAGATAGCGAATGATAGCATTACAATGCAAATTCCATCCTCTAGAATAGGATTCTCACATCAGAAACTGAGGTAATTACAACTGTACAAATTGAAAATAACAAACTGCTACAAATAAGGTTAATGCTAGCAACTATCCTAACATATTTAATATGCATGATGAAGTATCCCTTGGGCGCATTCCTCTTCTTGTCAGGTGTCCCTCTAGCTTTAGGCTAACCCCCAATTAGTTTTCCCATGCTTCTTTATCCATTTGGCAATCGTTGATCCTCTTGAAATCTCCAAAACATAAGTTCGCAACATATTTCTATAGCTCACATATCATTCCAAACTTGGCATAATGCACTTGGTACAAATACATTATTCATTTCTTGCAAAAGTTGCATCCTCCTGATGGTTTTGAGAAGCGCAAGGTGATAGGTTTGAAGCTAAAAGAAATCAGATATTGTCTCATTGATCACATACTATATTGGAAAGATCCTTTGTGGGTTCTCTTGAGATGTCTAAATCCAAAGGAGGCTCAAAATACCATGACTGATTTTCATGACAGCTTATGTGGGGGTCATCATTTTTGGAAGACCACAACATATAAGATTCTTAGAGCTAGGTATTTTTGGCCTAGCCTTTTTACTAATGTTTGTGCAAAGATTACGGCCTGTGATAAATGTCAGAAATTTTCAGGAAATAAGAAATTGAAATATTTGACTATGAAGCCTATAGTGGTTTATGGTCCTTTCCAACAATGGGGACTTGACTTTATTGGGGAAATTCATCCATCTTCAAGTGGTCAAAATCGATGTATTTTGACTACAACTGACTATTTCACCAAGTGGGTAGAAGCCATTCCTACAAGGAGTGCCACACACAAGGTAATTTTTGGTTTTATTGAAGATATCATGTCAATGTTTGGTTTCCCAAACAATATTTTTACTAATAATGTTGCATCCTTCAAAGTTGAACCATTAGTGAAATTTTGTGAGAAGTATGGAATTCAACTAGTTCATTCTACCCCTCATTACCCCCAAGGCAATGGTTTAGAAGAGTCTTCTAACAAGATCCTTGTAAATATTATCAAGAAGTTATTGGAGGACAACAATAAATCATGGGACTCAAAGCTAAATTTTTCCCTGGGTGGATAGAGTCACTACAAAGAGATCACTTGGTATTTCCCCCTTTCAATTTGTTTATGGGATTTGTTAAGAACCAAATATCAATATAGCATAGAAAAACCTCAGAAAAAGTACTCAATGCCTTGAAAAAGAGATAATTTTAGATAATAAGCCTCTTCGAGGGGGCAACCTCCTTTTACCCCACTTAAATGTTCAAGTACAAGA
>SNQJ01S0034468.1:205642-223147 GCA_010110895.2 Picea sitchensis | reverse complement strand
TCAAAATGAAAATGTCTCCTTGGTATATATAGGAGACTAGGAGGTATAATTACAACTAATGGCCTAAATACGACATAAATAAAATAACATTACTAATATAATATGCCCCAATTAAGGGGTAATGAGCCAATATTAGGGCTTAATAGGATTGAATCTATTTTTCCTACTCATCTTGCCTTGCCCGTGGAAAAGTTCCTTCAGGACCAACAAGGAGAACCGGATGATATGGTTAGAAGGATGCATCAGCTAGTAGAAGTACAGCAGACCAAGGAGCAACTCCTTGAAAAAGTACAGAGCCATCATCAAAATATCAAGCAAGATTTTGACAAGAAGGTAAACAAAGAATATTTCAAGTTGGGAGATATTGTGCTCAAGTGGGATGCACAAAGGAAAGACAAAGGAAAACATGGTAAATTTGAAGGCTTTTGGATTGGTCCTTTCAAGATTTCTGAAGTTTTTCAAAATAACACTTATAAATTGCAGAACTTGGAAGACTCTAAAATTTTTGGTGGCCCAGTTAATGGGCACTTTTTGAAGAAGTATTTTGCTTAAATCCATCGCTGGCTTTCCCTTCCATTGTAAATAATTATTTTTTTTTGTTTCTTTTAATAAAATGACCTGATAGCCCTAGGATAAGTCACTAAAACTGCTTGTTCTTGCTAGCTCACAAGGAGCATGCCATCCCCTATGGAGCCAATGTTATCACATAAAATTGCTTGGGTCAAAAAGTCTTTAGGTTTTTTATTTTGAGTCATTAGTGTTGTTTTAATTTTTTGTCTTTGTCTTTTTCCTATAGTCATTTTTGGGTTTTGACACAAATAAACTAAAGTGTAGTGTTGAGGTTGGTCTATAATCCTTGGGTTACATCTTGATCATCATGATAAGTTGGACAAGCCATCAGCTTTATTATCTTTTATGCCTCCACTACCACCCTAACATGTCACATATTCCATCATGTACGTACACCCCTCCATTTTGTCCCTTTACCCGTTAGAATGTCAAATCATGGTTTTATTTGTATGCTACCAACTCATCAGAGAGTTCGTAGCACATCTAAAGTACATTATTCTTTCATTACCATCATTTCACTCATGAGTCTTGTCAGCAAATATCTCCTTGTTTTCAGCACTTATATTTTTTAACATATAACCTGAGGATGTCATCATAAAAGCTTCTAATTGTTTTCTCCAAGTTTTAAAATAACTTCTAGCTCGGCGTTGCAAACACTGGTGCTTTCAGACAACTGCTACGGAAATTGCTATGAACTAGATGGAGAAAGTAAGTTGGAGGTTATACCATCTGCAAACAGACTTGTTCAAGCTCAAGGATATCATTCTTCAAGTCACAACCACCATGTACTCCATGAGTGTTTTTAGCTAAATTGGAGGACATGAAAGGATTCGTTTTGATTTTTCTTCTCTTGAGCATTGCGAATTGGTGATTTGCACTGCAAACTTTCCCACTTTTCTTGTTAACATGTTTTCCATCCCAAATGCATGATATATGAACCTTATTTATCAAATATTTAAACAAACCTTTGTTTCAAGCTACCTTTCATTTCTCATGTCCAACTGATTCTACTTACTTAACTTAGCACTATGAACCTCCTATTCCGGCGTTGCAAACTCTTTATAGCAAATTGGTGTTGTGAATCCGCTGTCCTAAAAGCTTTTACACAACCCTTTTCCATCAGATTCTCAATTTTTTATTTTAATTATATCTAGTCTGATATTTAAAGTTGTTTTCTTCTAAAGTCATTATGAATTTTTTGCAAGAGGATAGTGAAATGATGAACATGACCTTTTTACAACAAGTTGTTTTCCTTATACATTCATGATTCTATGTATTCTTCCTTCATATCCTTGACTGTAAGATATCGTTTCTTATGCTTGGAGGTCAAATAGGATGATAAACATATTAATCCTTATACAGATCCATCCCTTTGAGAGAGATCATCCATAAAAAAACTAGTCCTCTATTTTTCATGTTTTTCCTCTTGCATCATTACAATTGGTGGTAAAAGTTTCTTCATATGACATCAATGGATACTCCATATGACATTGTTGGACTGAGTTTTACCCATTTGAAAATTTATATTAAAAATTACCTTACAAACACGTTAATGGGTATTGAGCTTGCACTTTAGTAGTCAAAGTGTAACTTTCAGTGCTAACATAAGGTTTATGACATTTTAGAGCAAGAAATTTCTCTATGTTCTGATGATTCAGCTGAAGAAGGGGATGAGTCATTTTCAGCTAATCTAAGTCAGGTGGCTAAGTCAGAACTTCACAGAGTTGCATCTTGGCCGAAACTAATGCCATATACCGATATGATAAGATGGGACTTAGAGCATGTGGATATCCCAACGAGAACCATCTACAATCACCAAAAGACCATTGTCGTCTCCTTTCAACACGAGGACATTCAAGTAATGTACAAATTAACCCCTAACCCCAAATATACTTACAGTGCATCATTTATACTGAAGTTTTAGGATGAGGAATGCATAAAATATGGCAGAATTGTTCACGATATAGTAAAATCATGGTGGGGAAATAAAAATAAGTTCAAAACTAAGAGCCAGGGTATATATTCTACAGCGTCTTTTGATGCCCATATTTTTTACATTGCCATGGTGCTATGTATAATGTTTGGAAAGAAAAATCCTACCCACTTTACCATAGAATGGGTTCCCATAATCCATGAAGTTGTCGAGGGATATACTTTTGATTGGGGAAAAATGTTGTAAGATAACTTAGCCAAGAAAATTGGGGATTACAAAACTCGGAATCTAAAGGAGAACATGCTCCTCTCTATATGTTTCCATATATTATGGATGCAATTTGTTTCAGGACCCCATTTCCTCTTATGAATTGGAGCTGGACTTCAACTATCATCGATCCCATACATTTTTATCATTCTAAGTTATGGGAGGAAAATTCAAAGGATTCTTTTTATGAAATTTGTCATAACGTGGTCATTCCAATTCATGAAGTTATCTATGGTCAGCCTCCCCCCATAATTTTGGAACAAAACATTGGAAATTTAGGTGCCATTGCAGATTGTTATATTGAGGAAAGCTTATCCTACATCAGAGTGTTCGGCTGCTTTACATCTCCACATGCTCTTCCCAGATTCTTACCATATAGACTTGTTTGTAGAGAAGTATCATATGATATAGTCTCTAGAGGAATTACCAAAGAGTTGAAGACGACACAGAAAAGAGTTTGGCTAACCGTTCCCATACAGGTTGGCATATTTTTATTATCTAACTTTGGACATGATAAGGTGGAGGCTTCGTTCTTAGAATATATTAAATTGGTTGACATTGAATACAAAAGACATGATCCACATAGGGTGGTTAAAAATCATTTAGCTCAATTCAATATGAAGATATACATCCATGAAGAGTCACCCTATGATGAAGTTTTCAGAGGAGTTAGATCCTATGATGAAGTTGTATCCATATTTCAAAATCTTCCTCAATATCAACAGTCTGGTTTCCTCAGCTTTCAAAAGAACAGAAGGAACGGTCTACCCAAAATCTTGTAGGAAGCACAAAGACTTAATCCAACTTCACAGGTGGAAGAATCAACAGATCTCAAGAAATATAACTTGCCCAAAGAAAAAGATAGGGAAGTGGAAAAGAATTCAAATACATTGTCCAAAGATGAAAAAATCGTAGGAATATCCATACCAGGTTAAGGAGATCAAGAATTGTTAACATAATTTAAAGATTTTATGAAGCATGGACATAATTTTCCTCTGTCAATATCAAACACTGAAACTACAGTGAAAGATACTACAAATAAAGGATAATGTACCACACTTATTACTCCTATCCCATCTTTGACTCCCCTGGCAATGGGTTTTGATTTACCTTGTTCAGAGGTTATTAATATAGATGACCTAAAACCTATTGAACTTGAAGATATGCTTTCATTAGATTTATTTTTCAACAAGAAAAGAAATTCTATAATACGAAGGGAATGTCGACATAAGGAGGGAGGAAATACCAAAAAGCATAAAATGATATATGATAGACAGGAACAGAGTTGCCCTAAATTCACAAAAGAAGTTGTGGATTCATTGGGAGCCTTTGCAACTGCCAACCAATCGTCAGTCGATAATCTCATAAAACAATTGGAATAAAAGAATATTTTGATTGAACAATTGCATAATGATATGTTATAGATGGAAGTGACTGCCAGAGATAAAACGAATTTTGATATGGATCAAATCAGACAGGGTTTTGAAGAACAGATTAAGCAGTTAGAAGATAAATTGGAATTCAGTGTTCAAAATAAACACTTGAGTAATACCATGATTTCCCAGCGAGATATGTTAATAGATAAATTTCAAACTTGAATAACCTTGTTCGAGAGCACAAAAATGGACATTTATGCCTTCAAGAAACAAGCATCAGAGGTAAATGAAAAGCTGAAAATTGTCCAACAAGATCTGTATGAAAATATGGATATTATTCAAAGAAATTATCAAGTAATCAATAATTCTTTGAAGAATATTTATGAAAAGGAGAGGGAAGCCTTTACTTCCATATCCAAATTCCAAGAATTCATAGTATGGAGGCAAAAGCTCAATGTACCTGGAATTGCTCCTTTTTCACAGTTTGAGCAGATAAAGGGAGAAATGGATTTAAAGGAATGGGAAAATAATCTTGAAGAAAGTAAAAGGTTATCCGGAGAGGAAAAAGAGGCTTGTATTAATGCTCCTTTAGCTGTAGATCTGGAAATGGGAGAGATTTATGTCAGTGGTATTCATGATACACTTGAACAAATTGAGATCGAAAATAGAAAAGAGAGTCTAAAGAAAAATAGAGAAAATGTACAAAATAATATACTACAGGTAAATCATGTTGATTTATGAATAGTAAATGATCTTCTAGTGAAACCAAGTTTACAACAATAGATCACACAATAGGCAGTTGTTAAAGTTCAATAAAATTTACCATTGGTGCATAAAAAGGCTTTCTCATTTGAGTTAAATGAAAATGTTGAACCTTCCAAGTTCGTTGTTGCATTAATGGAACTACATGCACAATTCAAGGATCATAAAAAACCAAGTACACCCACGAGCAAATAGAAGGTGAAGGAATTTCCAGCAATGTGAAAGAAATCTCAGCGGATGCTTAAAAATATTTGTTATATATTTTAGTTTAAATTCTATTCTATTTTGAGAACTGAGAAAGTGGAATGTCTAACCACTTTTGGTTAAGACATTTTTTTTATAAATAAACAGTTTAAAGATCTATTCCAGGATTCTTCTAGCTGGATGTAAGAGATAACCTTCGTTATGCCAATTTGAAAGAGAAGACAAAGATTTTATGTTTCATTTCCTTGAGTTATGTACTTTCTATGTATTGTCATTTTGCATATCTTATTTTCTTCATTCTATGACTCTTAAAGATTGAAAGGCTACAACTTAGTAACATCTATTGTGGTCCATATAATCGGAAGTTTATTCAGCTACAATTTTTCCTCTGTTTATACTATGAGTGAAACAAGGCATGTATCTATGTGAATCTCCTCATTTAAATTCATCTTTAAAAGATTCATTTGACATAATTTTTCTACTATGGATAAGGTAAGATTTATCAGTATTGGATGCCTTACTTTATTTTTACAGTTTTTTTTAATCGATTCTAGTTTCCATATACTCAATATCTATAAAAGACTCAAATAAATAAATATTGCCTTTGTATTTTCTAATCATTAAACTCATTTGAAGTTTCATCTAAAAAATTGAAGGTAGAAAAGCACTATAAAACAATTCTCTTAGATTATGGATGCATGACATTATTCTATGAGCCTAGAGTAAATTTCATGAACACATCTTTTTGGCGTCGTTGCCTGGGACGAAGAAACGAAACTATTTTCCCTGTGAATACGACAAAGTTTAAGTTTCGATTTTTTATGGTGAACAAGAATTGAACATAAGGATAAGGCTTGTTTTATTTTTCACCTAGCGAATCCATTTTGGTAAAGATGGTGTTCGAACGAAAAAATACCAGAAAAAACCTCGACAATAGATGATAAGAAAACTACGCCAGTTTCGGATACCGAAAAACTGTTGAAAACCAAAGGATATCTAAAGAATAATTATGCATCTGCAGGTAAGTTCTATCAACCTAAGTTTTCTCAGGTTAATGTTAAAATTCCAACAGAAGAAATAATTTTACTTAGTTCTAAAGAAAAACATCAAAATAAATCTCGTTCCGTAGAAGCCTCAACCAGTAATCTTGAAATTAAGATAGAAATTTCGGAGGAGGTAATTCCTAAAGTAAAATTGTATGACCTAAAGGGATAATGTTTTCAAAATACTTGTATCTCTTTGATAGACACTTTTACCAGTGAGATTAAATAATCTTATTCAATCCTTAATATCATCTATACGTGACCTATTCTTAGTCTTCTTGAAGTAAAAGTTTCTATCTCTGAAAATCCTGAAGATCACCCTTTATACTCAAGTTCATCTCTTATTAATTCCCCCATTTATCCATCTAGCCAATCTGAAATACCAAGCTTAAGTTCCCATTTCCCATCTAATTTTTGTTTTACATCCCTCTCACAAGATCCATCACCTTTTGATTATCTAGCAGATCCTCGCTCTCATCTTCCTTAAGTAATTAAAGATGTAGTACAACAATATTTTGAAATCTTTGATAATCTACATTATAGCCCTAGTATCTCTTTTCCTAAACTTTCAATGGTTGGTGTTGGAGGTGCATGAGGTGGTGGGGATGGTGGAAATATAAATCCACTACTACCTTCTCCAAGGATTTTTGCTAAGGTTGTTGCTAGATAGGCCCCCTTAGCCCTCCTTGCAGTTCTGCATAATTTACCTGAGAATTATATGAAAAGTCTACCTAAATTCATGGGAGAAGGGGATTTAATAGCCACTGAGCATATATCATTTTTTGATCAATTTGTTGATATTCTTGGCATTGAACATGAAGACATTTAGATGAGACTGTTAGTACATACCTTTGAGGGACAAGTCAGAACTTGGTTTAGGGGACTTCCTGCAAATTCCATAGCATCATATGATGATTTAGAAACTTATTTCTTAAGAAAGTGGGGTGAGAAAAAATACCATTTATATTACTTAAGTGAATTTGGAGCTTCAAGGAAGAAAACATCTGAAGCTATTTCTGAATTTATCCAAAGATTCAATAAACTGTATAACAAAACACCAGCTGAAGTTAAACCTTCCCATCCAGTTGCTAAAGTTACTTTCACAGGGGCGTCTGATTCAAATTTTTCTTTACTTTTAAGGGAAAGAAGATCTACAACATTAACTAGACTTAAAGATGATGATATCAAAATTGAATCTAATATGATGGCATCAGGAAAACTAAAAACAAAAGTTGAGATGGGAATAAGAGAACCTAAAAGATTTAAAGAACAAATAGAATCCTCCAGTGCTGGAAAAAACACCTTAGAGGAAAATATGGATGAGATGGGTAAAATCATTAAAGAATTATCAAACAAAATTTCCAGGATGGAAATTGAGAAATCCAAACATGATCCATATGTTAGAAATCAAAACCAATTCAGGAGAAACCCCAATACAAACGCTCAGATTCAACAGAGGCAAATCAAGAATGAGGAACAAAATATTTAGGCTCCTTTTAAAATAGAAAATATTATATAGGGAGATGATGTTCAATATTATGAGGAATTAGATCAGGATATAAACAATCTAAATGATTATGATGTTGAACCTCATTTAACTAAACAATACTATGAAAATCTTTAAATCTTGGATCATTGTTTGATGACCAAAATATCAATAACTTGGGAGACTCTATAGTACAATATAAAGATCTTATTGATTCAATAATGGCTGAGCTTCATAATAAATATGATTTGAGGCCAAGAGAAAATACTTCCACTACCAATCCACCAAAAAATCTATTGGCACAGAATAAAGAAAATGAAGTAGTAGTTCCAAAATCAGCTACTAAAGTACAAGCTACTCAAATAAATCAAGTTGAAACTAAAGAAACTCAAAATAAAAAGATGGAAAACAAAGAAGACAAAATTCAAACCAAAGAATTGGAAAAATCAGTTGGCATGTTCAATCTTGAGAACAAATTGAATAAAATTAAAAGTACAGTCCCTCTGGTTGAACTTGCCAAAAATCCGATTTACAAAAAACAGATTTCAAAGGTAATTAATTTCAGATGTAGAATGTCAAGCTGATGTTATTAACTTACAAGATGAGAAACCAACGATTATGTTTGGACCACATATTGAAAACGATAAAGACTTAGTGGCTCCATTTTATATCACTCTTACTATGCATGACCATTTTTTACATAATTGTATGTTAGATTCAGGTGCTTCACATAATTTGATGTCGAAAATCATAATGGAAAAATTGGGCTTACAAATTACCAGACCTTATCAAGACTTATACTCTTTTGACTCCAGAAAGGTTAAGTGTCTAGGTATGATGAAAGATTTAGTTGTAAATCTAGCTCAAATTCCAGTTAAAAGCATTCTTATGGACGTGGTAGTAGTTAATGTTCCTACAAAATACGACATGCTTTTATCAAGATCTTGGGGTGAAAAGTTAGGAGGATCAGTTCAATTGGACATGACATATGATACTATTCCGATTTTTGGTGGACAGCTTACCAGATTGTAAAGAGAAACTAGAATGGCCTATGTAGTAAGTGATCCTCGAAATCCTAATAATCATCCAGTCTATGTTGTTGATCAGGATTTAGGAAATTGTATGTTATCCATAGATGATGACTTTCAAGTTTGTATAGAAAATGAAAATACAAAAATAGAAGCTCTAAAAAGAAATGTAAATATTAGAGATGGGATGTGGAAAATGTTCTTCGATGGTGCCTCATCTTGGGAAGGAGCAGGAGCTAGAGTATTATTCATCGAACCAAGTGATGAGTATTACATCCCTTTTTATTATAGATTGCAATGGGACATCGATTACACAAATAATGCATGTGAATACGAAGCTTTAATTTTAGGACTAGAAGCTGCTAGAAAATTAAAAATCAAACATTTGATAGTTTATGGGGATGCAAAACTTATTGTAAAACAGATCAAACAACAATATCAAGCTAAACATCCTAGAATGTCTTATAGAAATTGTTCATGGGATTTAATGGAAAAAAAATTCTTATCTTTCAGGCTATTCCCAGATTGTATAATCAACAAGCAGATTCATTAGCTAAAGTTGTAGCTAACTTCATACCACCTACTATTCTGAAATTGAAGTATCACATTGAAATGATACATAAACCTTCAATTCCAAATAATGTTCATTATTGGAAAAAAATTGAAGATGATGAACAAACAAAACAATTTTTTGAAATGATAGATGAATTTTCTGAGACACACATAGATCAGGAAAATCAAAATGATCCAGTTTGGATTGAGCAAGAAGGAGAAAATATAGAGAAATTAAAAAATATAATTGCAAATCACGGAATGCTCTTACTTTAGAATAATCAAATTCCCAAGGGTCTTATTTCGTTAGATTTTTCGACCAAAATGGCATACCTTTAAAATCTACCTTGCAGCCTCAACCCAAAGAGGTTGAATATTGTAATGTGGGATCAAATGAAGATCCGAAAATGGTCAAGTTGTATAAATATATTCCAACTAATCTGAAGAGTAAATATGTTGAATTACTCAAAGAATAAAAATATGTTTTTGCATGGTCCTATGAATAATTAAAAACTTACGATAGTTTTGTTATCGAGCATAAGATTCCATTAAAACCAGATATTAAGCCTTTCAAGCAAAAGCTTAGACAAATAAATCGAATTATCTTTCCGATAATAGAAAGGGAGGTCAAAATATTCTTGATGCAAAGATCATCGTACCTCTTAGATACTCTGAATGGGTAGCCAATTTTGTCTCTGTCAGAAAGAAAAATGGAGAGATAAGATTGTGTGTTGATTTTAGAAATTTGAATCGGTCTTCTTTAAAATACAATTACGCCCTCCCTAAAATGGATCATGTTTTAGAAAAGTGGTTGGGGAAAATAGGATTTCTATGATTGATGGATTTTCGGGGTATAATCAAATAGTTGTCCATGAAAATGATAGAGAAACATTTGTGTTTACTACTTCATGGGGAACCTTTATGTATGAAAAAATGCCTTTTGGATTGATGAATGCAGGTGAAACTTTTCAAAGAGCAATGGATATAGCATTTGTTGGAGAAAAAGATAAATTCGGTGTTATTTATATAGATGATCTAACCATCTTTTCTAATTTTGATATAGAACACTTGGTACTTCTTAGACAAACATTCAACAAGTGCATAAAATTTGTTTTGTCTTTGAACCCTAAGAAAACACATTTTTCCATGCAAGCAGGTAAGTTGTGAGGGAATATTGTATCGAAAGATGGAATCAAAGTAGATCCAAAAAGAGTTCAAGATATTGATCGAATCAATATTCATAGAAATAAAATAAAATAATTCAATCATTTTTAGGAAGAATTAATTTCTTGAGGAGATTTATTCCAAATTTCACTGAAATTATCAAATTGATCACAGATATATTGAAGAAGGAAAATGAGGTGAAATGGACGATGTAATTTAAGGCATCCTTCCAACGATTCAATAAAGTGATAGTAGAAGCACTGGTGTTGGTAAGTCCTGATTATATAAAGGAGTTTTTAATCTTCCCATTTGCATCTAAATATATTATTGCAGGAGTGCTCCTTCATAAAAATGAAGAAGGATTTGAACAACCTATTGCGTTTTTTAGTAAAATACTCAGAGATGCAGAGTTAAAATATGACATTCTTGAGAAATGGGATTATGCTATGGTGAAGGCACTTAAGGATTTCCAGACATATGTTTTACATTCAAGAATAATTGCATATGTACCAACTAGCACAGTCAAAAATCTCCTAGTTCAGCCTGACAGTGATGGAAGAAGTGGTAAATGGTTGGTGAAAATTTAATAATATGATTTAGAATTTCAACCAACCAAACTAGTAAAAGGAAAAGGTCTAGCAAAATTACTTGATGATTCAAATTTCAGAGCCCTGGGAATAAATCATTTCGAGTCTAAAAATTCTCTCCCATACATAGAATAAATTGATGATCAAGTGCCAACAATTCAAATTGATGATAATGTTTCTTCCTCTTATTGTTATAACAATATATTTTCATATCTTATTACTCTTTAATGTCCTACTGACATGAATCCTTCCAAGGAAAGAACCTTAAAATTGCAGGCAATCAAATATTGCATTATCAATACTAAGTCATACTAGAAGGATCCTTTGGGTTTCTTATTATGTTGTCTTATAGAATCCGAAACAGAAGGTGTCATTGATGAGTTTCATAAAGGAGTATGTGGCGGACACCATGCATGTAGGGAAATATCTTATAAAATTTTAAGGGTTGTCTATTATTGGCCAAAATTATTCATTGATGTAAATGCAAGGGTCAGAGCTTGCAATTCATGCTAATTGTTTGCTGGAAAGAAAAATCTCCCTGCCTTACCTTTAGTTCTTGTTAAAGATGAAGCTCCTTTCCAACAATGGGGCCTACATTTTGTCAAAGAGATTCATCCAAAATCAAGTTCCCAACATTGATGGATATTAACTTCTACCAATTACTTTACCAAATGGGTTGAAGCTATTCCAACTCGAAATGCTACAGATTCAGTAGTGATAAATTTTCTATAAGAGAACATCCTTGCAAGGTTTCGTTGTCCGAGAAAAATACTCACAGATAATGCACAAGATTTCAAATATATTTCTATGATATTTTTTTGTCAAAAATATAATATCATGTTGGGTCATCCCACAACTTATTATCCTCGGGGAAATAGTGATGCAGATTCCCCCTTCTCCCCTTGGGGATGCTCGACCTCCTGGTCTAGGATCATTCAAATCAAGGAGTCGAAATGACTCTTTGGGCCTTTATTAGACCCCAATCAATCTACACAGTTCCCCTTTCCTTCAAAGTGCAGGTTTTGTCAAACCTGCAGTCCCTTTCTCTAGCGCTCAGGGCACTTTTCAATTTGTGGGCACTAGCCCCTTCTACTAGGCCCTTTTTCCTTTCATGTGACCTTGGGCTATGAACTCATGTAAAGAGTTATTTGAGACCATACTAATTTTCTCCACGCAATTCACTACCAATCACCATGTGTCCCTTTTGCAATAATGTGGTTTCAATTGTGGCCCACTCTCAAGTTTTTAAAGTCCAAGCGCTTTCTGGCCCCACAATTAAGAGTGGTCGTTGATCTTCAATCTCGGGAAATGCCTCTTGATCAATGGCTACAATTTTTCCTTTGTCTCCCTCGGTTAACTGTCAGTCAATGACCCTTTTCCTCCTTCCACACGCACTCCCAGACCTCACAATATATCGATGCGTGCCCTCCTCTCAAATCGATGGCTACGGTTGATTTCTCCCTTCGGGCTTCATGATTTTCAAATCTCAACTCTTTCTTCCTCTAAAACGGTTATATTATGAAGTGGAAGATCGGTTGACACCTATCCCTAGAAAATAGACAGCTCAGATGAACTCCAGCTCTTCGTCATTCGGGAGTTCTTTTTCAACACCCTCCTTCTTCTTCCAAAGAGACTTTCTCTGAAATGGAAGATCTTCTGCCACGCATCCTCCTCAAATCAATGGCCCTGGTCCTCTTCAAGACTTTGGCCTTCAGAATTCTCAACTTCTCCATTCTTTGTTTCTCCCGGAGTTTTTTACCTGGATTCCACGATCTAACGACACATGTCCTCCCACAGATCGACGACTCCCAGCTACTTCAACTATTTGGGCTTCGAGAGTTTCAACACTCCACCTTTGCTTTCTCTTGGAGCTCATGATCCATCGATGCATGTCCTTCTGGATATCATAGTCCAAATTTACTTCGGCTCTTTGGGGTTTGAAATTTTTGAACTCCTACACACTCATTCCTCCCAGAGTGCTTTCACCTGAAGTTGACGTATTTCTACCATGCATCCCTATGAATATGACGGTCCAAATCTTCTTTACCCATGTCAAATTTGTTTCAGAGCGCTAAGCCTATGAACTTCTTAATATCGCACCACATGTTCTCCGCAACGGACGGTTGCGATCTATTTCAGCCTTCAAACTTCAGGATTTTCTCACACTCCACACTTGAAATCCCCCGAAGTAACTTTCCCCAAAGTCTCAGATATGTTGACATGTACCCCCCTTGTGACCAACAACCAGGATCTACTTCGACCTTCGGCTCTTCGATGCTTTCACTTTCCACTTATTCGAGAAATCCTGAAGTACTTCCACTCCAGAGTCTCAGATCTTCCACCACCTATCACCCTGGACGATGGACAATCCTGACTGGCTTCAGGACTTCAGGACTTTGGCAAGTCCACTCTCGTGTGCACTCTCAAAGGACTTAAGGCTCATGAACTTTACCTGGATCCAATGGATTTCAATACCTCGCGCTCAGATCCAACTTTTGGGATCTTTTCTTCTTGTCGGCATGCTCCTTATGATGTCTAGACATAGACCAAATGGTCGCGATCTCTTCCTACAGTTGATCTGATGGTTGATGTTCCCCTTCCCCCTGAGCTTCTTCATTCTCCTAGACTTGGAAAAATTTTCAAGTGTTCAAAGGCTTCGACTTCTGAACCTTCTGTTGTAGAACCAATTTCTAGGTTCTCGACTCCACTTTTCCTCCTGATCTTTGACAATGAAAATTGATCTCGACTCTGGTGCACACTTGCACTCTGAGTGCAAACTGGCACTACTCCTCCTCTACTTGTGAACTTGAAATAAATTCACTTATGCGCACACTCGTTGGGTTGTCTCTCTTGAGCTTTTTCCTATTCAAGTTCTAAGGTTTCAGTCCCTTTAATCCTCAAAGGGATTCTTGTGCCTTCTCGGAAACTTTCACTCAATGCACACCTGCAGAGCTTACAAAGTAATCAACAACTCAGTGAGTACCTTCCTCTTATACTCTTCTTTTTGAACTCGACAAAGAGCTATTCTGTGAAAGATTGCACCTGCTTGATGCCCACCTAGAAGAGCTCTACAGAGTTCTCAGTGACTCTGTTTCTTTGTGCTTCCTCTGCATAGTTTCTCCTCTAAGGTATTCAGCAACCTAGATGCGTCTCCTGAGTTATTATCACTTTGGTGCACCCTCCTGGAACGTTCTTTTTCTGACTCCACTGAGTTCGAATGTACACTCCTTGTGCTAGATACAGAACCTCCAATGTTCTATTGTGCACTCCTTGCATAGCCTAGGTACCCAAAACAATATTTCAAACTCGAAAAAGATAGAGAAATATATCTTCCTACTACAGATGAAATCAATCATACATCTAAAGAATACATAAACACACACAGATAGCATTCATCAAATACACATAAACACATAGAAAGTTCATATGCAGGAAAAATTGCTTTCTTCCTATTAAGATGATTGTCGGATTACAATATTTATAGGATGGACTATAATAGAGTCTCAACTCTCTCAAGATCCCTCAAAGAGTTATTCTATATCTTATTTCTTCCTCTGAGGATTTCTAACTAACTTGCAGCTACCTCCTATTCAGTAAAAATACTCCTCCAGTAGCCTCATTTGGGCATACAATGAATCTACATATACAAGAGGGTTATGAGGGATCCCTCTGACTACCTGTCTTCTTGAAAGAAGCTAACTACCCCTTAAGAACCATTACATTAAATTCTAGGAGTGAAACTCCCAGATCACTCGCGATCATTTTCTCCCAAGCATTTTGATCTTCTTCAGTTTTCAATCAGTTTAAGAAATATTTGTAGGAAACATCAGTGTTTCATATTATGAAATGATTCAAAGGCATGCTAAGGAGTTGAGTTGTCTATCCATGCATTTTTTTTTATGATGCTCCTGCATCATACTCCATGGTTGGGAAAATCATGATCTCCTTCTCATGGCTCCCTCTGCTATGATGTTGAGATCCTCCAGGGTCCCATACCTTCTCTTGGAGTTGTCAATCTGCTCCTTTTCCTTGCTTCTTTATTTGCCTTATTGCTCCTGCAAGTTTTATTTTTCCCCATACTTCTCTGATGATTGCTTCTTATGTTGCTTCCAGCATCAATCTGTTTATCTCCTCTATTTCTTTGTCCAGCTGGTCAACTGGACGGATTTCCTCCTAAGGTATTCTTTGTTGCATCTTCTCTCCATCAATTTCCAACTTAACTTGTTGGATAAGATGCCTTAGCATATTTACTCTTCCCTCCAGGGATTTCATCTCTTCACACGGATCAACCATATCCATGTTATATGTTGCTTCCTCCTCTGTTCTAGGTTCACATTCTACAATTATCTATTTCTCATCTTCCTGGATGAAATTTTCAATCCATTCATATGAATTTGTCTCTCCTTCTACTGTAAATCCCAATTCTATAGTTGCCTTATGTTCATCTCCTTGGCTAAAATTTTAGAGAAATTCCACTGAATGCTCTTCTTTCTCCATCTTTTGGGAACATTGAAATGTGTGCTCTTTCTCTTCCTTATCAATCTAATCAATCTGACACTTCATTTTATATTCATCTCATGTGGCACTAGTTGGCCACTCTGTTGTAGACTCCATTTCTGTAGTCTCACCACTAATATGTTGCTCGGCTTCCTCCTCTGACAGATTCACTTCTGTCATCTACTCTTGTGTTGGTTCAACTCCAACTTCCTCCAGTTTCTCCCCAGGATGGTATGCTCCTCCACCTGTTTCCAACTTGACCTGTTGGATATGCCTATTATGCATATTTACCCTTCTCTCTAGGGCTTCCAGTTCATCATACAACTCAACAAAATCTATGGTGTTTGCTTCCTCTTATGTTGTAGGCTCCAGTGTTGCAGTCATCTCCTGTTCATCTACCACGATGAATTTTTTTATCAATTATGTTGAATTATCTTCTCCTGCAATATCCATGACTGTCTCTTGGAATCCATCTTCTGGTTCTCAATTTTCCAACCAATCCTCCAACATCTCCAGTTCTTTCTCCCATTCAGTGATCACTTCATCTGAATTCTCCTTTTTTTTCTATTGGGGAAGATATCAGTGTCTTCTCCTTCTCCTCCTCTTTGACAGTCCTTTCTAGTTGTCTCTCCTCTGTTTCACCTGCATCATAAACATAGTTATATTTAAAATCATTTGGCCCCATGGCCTCTTTCTTGAATTCTTGTTACACTATTTCCTCATGTTCAACACTTGTACTAGCCTCTGTTGGACTATTTGGCAGGAATATTTGAATTCCCCCAATGATCAGAATGCATTTTTGATCCTCCTCCACCAACTCTCTTTTCCGATATGAACTCTCATCTGAGTTCATGAGGCTTTCAGATAGTCTCCCCTCTTCTCCCTTTCCTGCCTACAAATCTGGGATTTCTCTTCTGCCCTCCTGGCATTCTATGAGATCAAATGATCTCATCTCATTTCCCACCTGACAATTTAAAATTTCACTATCGTCCTCCTGACATTCTATGAGATCTTCAATTGATCTCACCTCATTTCCCACCTGTCGATTTGAAAATTCATCTCTTCCCTCATGGCAGTTTATGAGACCTTTAACTGATCTCACCTCCTCCTCATCACTGAGGTTCCTCCCAATCTCTAGTTCACATATGTAAACCACTTCCTCCTCTATGTCATTGAGTTTTTCAACATGCTTCATCCACCTCCTTACTACCTATTGTTGCTTTCTAGCCAACAAATTTTGAACAAGCCATTTTTCCTTCTTGTTCAGAGGTTATTTGTACCTCCAATGTACCTTTGCCTCATGTTGCATCTTCAATGTCAACTGTTCCATTATTTCTCTTATCTCAATGAGCTCCTTGTCAATTTCTTCTTTTATTTTTTGTTGGTGGTCTCCTCTTCATGTTGGATTACTGAGAGGGGGGGTGAATCAGTAATAGAGCAATTTAATCCTTTTTAACCATATAATCCAAGTGTTTTATCAATGAAGCATTATCATCCAATAATTGTAGATTAAATAAGCAATGAACAAATGAACAAACATACACATACACAGTACACCAGTGTTTTATGTGGAAACCTAAATCGGGAGAAAACCACAAAATTATTTTTCTTATATGTCTTGAAGAATTAGATTCATTGGAAGCACCAACTTCCTTTGTTTTCCAGCTGCAACTGGAAGGAGGCTCCAAAACCCTATTTTCTCAGGCTACAACCTGAGGGAATCTCCAACTCCCCAATTCTCTAGCTATATCCAGAAGGAGTCTACAACCCCCTATGTTCTCTGGTTACAACCGGAAGGTGGCTACAACCACTTGTCCTTGCCCTGTCTTGCCACCCTGAAGTAGAAGTAGAATGATGGAACCACTGTCAACCTGTCACTATGAGATATATCGTTGTAAACATGTACCAATAAATCTGAACCATGCATCAACCATGCATCAACCTGTACCTCAACATGTAATCAACTTGTACCATAAACAAGTGCATCAACCATGCACCAACATGTACCAAATAACCTGTAATCAACCTGTACCATA
>SNQJ01S0034468.1:175544-205592 GCA_010110895.2 Picea sitchensis | reverse complement strand
TGACTCATCAATATGTACCAACATCATCAATTATACACCTCATGTATGTTTCAACTCATCAACTACTTGTCTCAACCATGTACTCAACATGTACCTCAACCAAGAGCCCTCATCATTTTCATCATCCAAATATGAGTTGTATCTCTGTAATAGACCTAGTTTATATGATCAAATTTTTTCAAACCTTCCTTAACTTCAACAACAAGAGACTAGCATTTTCATCAAACTTTTCTTTAGGCTCACATGCCTAGTTTTGGATTAGTCAACAAACCTAACTTGAAGTAATCATAAGTGTGTACCTGTAATGTATAAATATATGAAACTGATATACAATTTTCTTCAGTGTGTTTTATGAAATTCCTCCAGGTGTCACTACTGGGAACCTCTCAAAAAAGTAGTTATAGCAAAAATGGCATACCTTGTTGAATTCTGGTTTATTCTAGAGAGCGACCTTATAGAGCATCCCCCACATGGAATATTTGTTGAATTGATATGAAACTGTTACACAGAATACTATAGATTGTACCCTAACTAAAAAAAAAACATTGAATTTGGATCTATTATGAATAATTTATGACGTTTTTACCTGAAACACTTGTTTTTGACTAGTTTCAGGACTAGCCAAAAACCCTATTTTCCACGGAGTGTAACTCGAAAAATAAAATGACCCACAAGATGAATTTTTTACCACAGATACTTGGATATGTTTTCTCAATGGAATAGAAATTTAACGGTCTGAATCATTATATAAAAAAGGTTATAGCGAAAATGGTGAGATGACCTGTAAATAACGTACCTTCGAAAGCACCATCAAAAGAATTTATCCTTCCTTGCATTTCGGCCTTCTTTTATTCACCTTCCCTCAGAATTTCGACTTAGATATCCTTGGTTACCTCAGACACCTATAGATATTCAATATTCTCAAGTGTAATTAAAATGAGAGAGAATTGCCTCTTATTTATACTCTCCAAGTAGCTTCCTTAAAAACATCTTCTAGGTCACTTGGCCCCACTTTCCTTATTTTAGGGTTAACCCACTTCTAATTTCTCCATTAAATTTATTATTGAAATAATTTATTTTATTATTCAATGAATTATAATGCCTCCATTACTTCACTTTATTATTTACCTTTTAAATCTCTTAAACACACTTTATTATTTACCTTTTAAAATCTCTTAAACCACTTTGACTACTTTGACCTTTTGGGGCTTCTAGATGACATATGAGGGTCCTCCAACTTCATAAGGCCATAACTCTCAAACCGTGAGGAGTTATGTGATGTTCCACATAACACAAAAAATGGAATGAAATGTACTATCCATATAGAATAGTATTATCTAAAAATATATCATAACTCATACCATTATCCATCAAACAAACTTGGGTCTATTACCCAAACCTGGGGTCTCCAACTTTTCATGGCCATAACTCTCTAACCGTGAGGATTTATGTGACGTTCCACATACCACTAGAAATGGAATGAAAATCACTATCCATCTAGGATATTTTACCTAGAAAATTCATTGTCCTTCACCTCATTATTCCACAATTAAGCGGGGGTTATCTTACTCCGCAAAGCGTCTTCCCGTGAGGGCTTTCACCATAAGGGGACCACTTTGGAGTTCATCCATATTTAATTCTTATCAACCATGATAAGACAATAATCAATCATCTTACATCAAACAATCTTGGGTCCATTACCCAAACCTTTGTGCTATGGGGATTTCTTCAAGGGTTGACATCAATGACAACCAACCTTAATCAACACTTCGACCATGCTCATGGCCTTCAGTAGCCATATTCCTCTTGCCTCGGCCCATCTGCTTGTCTACCATTTGTTGCACACCTTGAAACAATATTCATAGAGCATAAGTACTCTATCTCCCTTCACCTACTATCTACAGGTGAACTTCATCTTCTGATACCATTTGATGTCATCATATTATCTCTATTCACCTTCTCATCTTTTCCTACAATCTATAGAGAAAATGCATCTCTTGATACTACGTGATGTAGTCAAACCATCTTCTCTTTCCTTTTCTTGTTGTCTAAAAGCAATTTTAAGCTTTAATATCACTTCATGATATCAAACTACCTATGTCTCCTTTATATGTTGTCTGCAAACAAAATCAAGTTCTTGATACTACTTGATGTTATCAGACTATCTCCTTCGTCTCCTTGGCCTGAAATCTATAGACGAAATCAGGCTCTGATACCACTTTATGCAGACCCCCCCCTTCTCCCCTCGGTGTTGCTCGACCTCCCGGTCTAGGATATTTCAAATCAAGGAGTCGAATCGACTATTTGGGCCTTTATTAGACCCCAATCAATCTGCACAGATCCCCTTTCCTTCAAAGTGCAGGTTCTATGAAACCCGTGGTCCCTTTCTCTAGTGCTCAGGGAACTTTTCAATTCATGGGAGATAGCTCCTTCTACTAGGACCTTTTTCCTTTTATGTGACCTCAAGCTATGAACTCACATAAACATGTGATTGTGGGCACGACCAAGAGTGGTTTGAGACCACACTGTTTTTCTCCCCACAATTCACTACCAATCGCCACATGTCCCTTTTACAATACCGTGGTTTCGATTGCGGCCTACTCTCAAGTTTTTAAAGTTTGAGTGCTTTATGGCCCTGCAATTAAGCATGGTCATTGATCTTCAATCTTGGGCGATGCCTTTTGATCAACAACTACAATATGTCCCTTATCTACCTTGGTCAACTATCAGTTAGCAACCCTTTTCCTCCTTCTGCACGCACTCCCATACCTCACAATCTATCGACGCATGCCCTCCTCTCAAATCGATGGCTACGATTGATTTAAACCTTCGGGATTTGAGAGTTTCAACTCTCAACTCTTGCTTCCTCTTAAACGGATATCTTCTGAAGTGGAAGATATGTTGACACCTATCCCTAGAAAATGGATGGATCAGATGAACTCTGGCTCTCTGGCCTTTGAGAGTTCTTCTTCAACACCCTCCTCCTTCTTTCGAAGTGACTTTCTACAAAATTGCAAATCTTGTGCCATGCGTCCTCCTCAAATCAACGGCCCTAGTCCTCTTCGGTACTTAGGCCTTCGGAAGTCTCAACTTCTCCACGCTCTATTTCTCCTGTAGTGTTTTACCTAGAGTCCATGATCTAACAACGCATGTCCTCCCACAGATCGACGACTCCCAACTACTTCAGTTATTTGGGCATTGGGAGTTTCAACAATCCGCCTTCTCTTTCTCATGGAGCTCACGATCCGTCGACACGTGTCCTTCTGGATTTGATGGTCCAAATTTACTTCGGCTCTTCGGAGTTTGGAATTTTCAAACTCCTACGCACTCGTTCCTCCCAGAGTGATTTCATCCGAATTTGACATATTTCCCCCATGCATCCCTCTAGATATGACAACCCAGATATTCTCCACCCACGTCAAATTTCTTTCGGAACACTAAGCCTCTGAACTACCTAATCTCACGCCACATGTTCTCTGCAATGGACGGGTGTAATCTATTTTGGCCTTCCGAACTTGAGGACTTTGTCACACTCCACACTTGAAATCCCCAGAAGTAACTTCACTCTAAGTATCAGATATGTTGATACATACCCCCCTTGTGACCAACGGCTAGGATCTACATTGGCCTTCAGCTCTTTGGTGATTTTTCTTTCCGCTTATCTGAGAACTCCCGAAGTACTTCCACTCTGGAGTCTCAGATCTTCCGCCACCTGTCACCCTGGACGATGGATGGTCTCGAATGGATTTGGGACTTCAGGACTTCGACAACTCCACTATATTGTGCACTCTCAAAGGACTTAAGGCTCATGCATTTTACCTGGATCCAACGAAGGTCAATCCCGCACGCTTATATCCAACAGTTGGGATCTGTTCTTCTCCTCAGTGCACTCCTTATAATGTTTGGATGTAGATCAAATGGTCCAGATATCTTCCTACAGTTGATCTGAAGGATGATGTTTCTCTTCCCCCTGAGCTTCTTCATTCTCCCGGACTTGGGAAAATTTGCAATTGTTCAAAGGCTTCGACTTTTGAACCTTTTGTTGTGGAACTAGTTGCTAGGTTCTCGACTTCATTTTTCCTTCTGAGCTTTGACAATTAAAATTGATCTTGACTTTGGCACACACTTGCACTCTATGTTCAAACTTGCACTACTCCTCCTCAGCTTGTGAACTTTAAATAAATTCATTTTTGTGCGCACTCCTTGCACTGTCTCTCTTGAGATTTTTCCTATTCAAGTTCTAAGGTTTCACTCCCTTTACTCCTCAAAGGGATTCTTGTGCCTTCTCAACAACTTTCGCTCAATGCACACTTGCAGAGATTACATAGTATTCAGTAACTCTATGAGTACCTTCCTGTGATACTCTTCTCTTCAAACTTGATAGAGATTTCTTCTGTGCACAATTTCACCTGCTCGATGCCCACCTAGCAGAGCTCTACAGATTTCTCAGTGACTATGTTTCTTTGTGGTTCCTCTACACAGTTTCTCCTCTAAGGTATTCAGCAACGTAGAGGATTCCCCTAAGTTTTTATCACTCTGGTTCGCCCTCCTGGCATGTTATTTTTTGACTCCACAAAGTTCAAATGCACACTCCTTGTGTTGGCTACAGAACCTCCAATGTTCTATTGTGCACTCCTTGCACAGCCTAAGAACCCAGAAAAATATTTCAAACTCGACAAAGATAGAGAAATCTATCTTCCTACTGCAAATGAAATCTATCATACATCTATAGCATACATAAACACACACAGATAACATTCATCAGATACACATAAACACACAGATAGTTCATATGCAGAAAAAATTGCTTTCTTCCTATTAAGATGAATGTATGATTACAATATTTGCATGATGGACTGTAATAGAGTCTCATCTCTCTCAAGCTCCCTCAAAGAGCTATTCTATCTCCTATTTCCTCCTCTGAGGATTTCTAACTAACTTGTAACTACCCCTTTGTCAGTAACAATACTATTTCAACAACCTCATTTGGGCATACAATGGATCTACATATACAAGAGGGTTATGAGGGTTCCCTCTGACTACCTGTCTTCTTGAAAGAAGCTAACTACCCCTTATGCATCGTTACATTAAATTCTAGGAGTGAAACTCCCAAATCACTCGCGATCATTTGCACCCAAGCATTTTGATATTCTTCAGTTTTCAATCAATTCAAGAAAGATCTGCAGGAAATGTCAGTGTTTCATATTCTGAAATGATTCAAAGGTGTGCTAAGGCGTTGAATTGTCTCTCCATGTGTGCTTGTTGACAATGATCTTGCATCAAATAGGTTGGAAGAGTCGTCTAATAAAATTTTAAAGACAATAATTAAGAAAGTTTTGATAGAATATAAGAAATCTTGGCATATACATTTAAAATATTCTCTGTGGGAAAACATAATCGACACCAAGAAATCCATAGCTATGTATCCTTTCCAATTAGATTATGGCACTGATGTTATTGTTCCTATTAATATTTATCTTCCTGTGATGAAACTCTGGCAGGATGTTAATGAAGAACCAAATGATCTGACAAGAAGAATAAATCAAATAATTGAAGTCCATCATAATAGAAGAGAAGTGGATGATAAGATTAGAAAATACCAAGAAAATATGAAATCTGTCTTTGATAATAAATCCAAAGATAGGGAGTTTCTTCCTGGAGATTTAGTCTTGAAGTGGGAGGCTAGAAAAGAAAACGCAGGGAAACATGGAAATTTTGACCATCTCTGGTTTGGTCCTTTCAAAATTACAGCAGCTAAAGGGAGAAATTCATTCTCTCTTGAAAATTTAAATGGAGAAATTCTTGAGGCCCCTATCAATGGGCGGTTTTTAAAACATTTTATGCAGTAGTTTACTTTTTAGTTTCCATTGTATTTACCGAATTGGATTTATATTGGCAAATTTTTTTATTTATTTTTCTTTTTCAGAAGTTATTTAAATATTTTTTAATGCAAAATTTATGTAAATATGCTCAAGAAAATAGTGGTTTCAATTTTATTTCAAGAAAAATAAAAATAAAATATAATTTTTCTACAAAAGATGAATCACCTTTTACTTTTTCAAAAATAAAATTCATTTAGTAGTTAATAAAACAATACTCCTTTTGACAAAAACAATTGAAAATTTCATAGAATAAGATCATTAAAACATAATAATAGTATTTGAATACTAAAGGTTCATGAATTATATGTTCAAAGTTTGGTATGATTTCACAGTTTCAAAAAACAAAAACAAAGTGTATATGGAAGATTACTAATGACTACTAATATGAAATACATTTTCCTTATGTATTGTTTCCTTTGCTTCCACATAATCGTCTGACTGTGGAAATTTCAATTTTTCTTGTAGGGCCAATGATTGAGGTCCTTCAACAACATTCCGACAATCTGTTGAAGGTAAACGTTCTTCAGAAAAAGGAGATGTTGTTGCAGAAACTTGAGACTCATTCCGTAGAAATGTTCATTGGTGATTGTCTTCTTTTCAAAATTCTCAACTGTCGAAGATGAGAACTTAAACAAACTATGTTTTGACTCACAACTCTCATTATGGTCATCATTTCCTCTTGATGTTGCAGTTCCCGAATTTGAATCCATCGATGAAGATGAAAATTCAAATTTTGGAGTTCTTGAATCTTTTTTGATTGCTCCCGAACATTTTCTTGGAGAGTAAAGATCATGCAATCAACACATTCACAATCATCACGTTCATCACTCATCTTTTCCCTTCTTTGGACTCTCTAAAATTAGGTGATGAATAAATACAATCCCTTTTTCAAAACTTCAAAGGAAATCAGGTAACATCTCTTCCTATCTCTTATTGCTTAGTAAAAATGAAAATCTTGATTATAATAGATATGCAAGATATTTTCCCACGAATTAAAGATAGCTTCATCATCGGATGAAAATATTGGAGAAGTGGGGAAAAGACGATCTGAAACATCATGTTGATTGGGTATAATATCATCTCTAGTACGAAAATAAATCAATAATTATAAAAAATCAAAATTGTTAGAGAGTGACTACAGAGCAAATTAGGTGATGCAGGAGCATCACCGAACCATCAAGCGAGCCAGCGCGGAGTGGAAGACAGCTGGACAAGCCAGCAAAATTTTGAAAACACTTTGGGATTGTTGCGCAAATCTTTAATGAAGTCATTTAAGAGAGGGTGCACTTGTATATTGTAACGGACCTTGAGCCTTTAAGCTCTCGTCCTTAGGTAGATAGTCGGCATTTAATGTAGTTAATGCTGGTAGACAGGAATTTAATTCTAGATTTGATATCTTTAGAGTCCAAGAGGGAAAACAGATATAGACACCCTCATTGTATTATTTTAACATAACCCCTGAGCATAGAAGAGAAGCAGGAAGAAGAGCATGCACAGAATTGTATGAAGAACACCCATGTACAGGCATTTGAATTAATAGAAGGAGATTGATTCAATTTCATGGTTTGTGTTGTTTCTCTGTGTATTGATGTTGTTATGCTCATGGATATTTGCTTCCAGTTATACATTTTCTTTTATATGCTATGTATGTGTTTCCATGGTTGAGTTGAAGTCTGAAGAAGAGTGAATGAGTTTCAATTGTTTCTCTAATTGAGCCAGAGATTCCTGCAAGGAGTGCAGTTGAATTGTCCACAAGGAGTGCATTGACAGAAGGGTTCAATTAGAGATAGCTTTTGTTCTCATTCGTCTCGAGAGTGTAGTTAGGAACAGTGTCGTGCAAGGAGTGCACAGACCAGGGAGAAGTCTCAGAGATGCGATTCTGAGCGAAGCATCAAAAGACTGTTGTTGCAGGTGTGCTCAGAGTCAGGGGAGACTGCACACTTGAAGTGTTTACAGAGTTGTCGCAAGGAGTGCGAGCAAAGGGTTCCCTTTCCTAAGGGACTGAAGCTGGAAAAAGCTCAGGAGGAATGGAGTCTTCAAATCTGTTGAAGGACTGCACAGAAGGTTTCGCACCAAGGAAATCCTTAAGGAGGGAGAAGCGACGGTCAAAATCTGTGGAGGGAATTCGTGAAAATCCCGTCAACCATCAGATTTAGCAGGAGTTGCAATGGGGTTAGGCCCTAGTGAGCAGAGGAGAAGTCCCGGAGGAGTCATCGGGATATTGAAGTCATCAGAAATTCCAGGAGTGAAGAAATCGCAGCATCAGAAATCGCGACCCATGATTTTCCGACAAGCTCAGAACCATCCATCATTTGGGACACATGTCAGGAGATCCCGAGGAGTCGGAGTTCGGGCATCGGAGTTTTTGAAGGTAAGAAACTCTTGTATATTGGAATCGTGAAACGCGATATCCCGACGGAGGATTCGTGTGGGGCCACAGCCAGAGCTAGTGGGAGACAGGTGGTGTGACATATCGGGGATCGGGAAAAGGAAAGTCCTGATTCCATTGACATCAGGATTCACGATCTCGCGAATTCCGAAATCCCAATCGAGGTGACAAGGAATTGAAGAGATAGCTCACACGTGTGCGTCAGCATATCGACACATCGGGAATAGGGGTTCAACAAGGTAAGTTGTTTTCGACATCATAAGTGTCAAAATCCCGACGGGAGGATTCCCGATAGGATCAGGAAGACATTGGCACTTACCCATCAGGTTTTGGGTATTTGTGAAGCACGAGGTGTGTGACCACGAGACTCGCGAAATCGCAAGGTCCGATCTCCAGACCATTAAGGGGGATCAGTTGAAGAGTTGTTGTGGGTAAGGAAAATTCCCGATAGGTAATTAGAGGAACCTTTGAGTTCTTCGGGCCGTGAAGGAAAGAAGGTCCTGAGGAAGCGGACGTGCTCCGAGGAGTGCGGCTGCGTCAGTTGTGGTATCAGAGAGGGAATATTTTCTTTGCTTTCTGTAGCAGAGAAGAAGAAGAAATTTCGCCATGCCGCCAAGGAGAGAAAGACAGTCACCTGATCCAGAGGACTGGGAGGTGTGAAGAAGGGGCAGGTAGGTAGTCAATCAAGAAATGGAGAGGCAGATGAGAGATCTTCGAGCAAGACTTGAAGACATGGAGACAGCTCAAAGATGTACAGCTAGTGCAGGGGATCTTAGTGATTCCGAGAGCCAGATAGAGACTGAACGAGAGGAGGAAGTTGCAGCCGAGGATGCAGCAAATGAATGTCTGATTAAAGCCATCGCACTGATGGGTGCAAAGGTGAAAATGGACATTCCATTCTATGAGGGAAATCTGGATGCAGAGGAGCTTCTAGATTGGATAAGGGCTCTTGATACCTACTTCGACTATGAAGATATCGAAGAGGACAAGAAGGTCAAGCATGTTGTCACGCTCTTGAAGGGACATGCAGCATTGTGGTGGGACGAGCTACAAGCTGATAGACGCTGCAAAGGCAAGCAGAAGATCAGGAGTTGGGATCGAATGATTGCAAAGATGAAGGCAAAGTTCATCCCTAGAGACTACCAAATTACTTTGTTCAGGAGGATGTAGAACCTGAGACAGAAGCTGATGACAATGAAAGAATACACTAAGGAATTCTATCGGCTAAACATCAGAGCAGGTCATCGGGAGAGCGATGATGAGAAGGTTGCTAGATATTTGAATGGTCTGAGATATGACATTCAGGATGAATTGAGTATGGTAACCATATGAACGGTAGAGGATGCTTATCAGATGGCTTTGAAAGTAGAGGAGAAACTGAGCCGTAAGAAAGTTCAGCGAGGGCAAGGCAGGAGCCATCCCAGAGGCAAGTCATTTACCCAAGATAGATAGCAGAAGCCCAAGGAGGAATGGAAGAAACCTCAGGGTAAGATTGAGAAAGGTGGGACCTCACAGAGAGGGCCATATGTTGAACAGAGAGGACAGCATACAGAGCATAGTGGAGGATATGCTGACAACAACACTTTTCCTCGTACTAGGGGTAGAGGAAGAGGAAGAGTTGGAGTAATCACATGCTTCACATGTGGAAAGAATGGGCACAAGTCTTAGGAGTGTCCAAAGAAAAAGAAATACATTGGAGAAGCTCACATCGCAGAAGCGCAGAAGCGAGATGTTGAGGCCGAAGAAGCAGAAGGCGGAGGATCGCTTATGATGCGAAAAGTCCTTTTGACACCTGAGAAGGAGGTGGAAAGTTCAATCCAAAGGACCAGACTATTCAGACAGCTTGCAAGACAAAGGACAGGGTATGCAAGTTTATCGTGGACAGTGGTAGCACAGATAATCTCGTATCTACAGAGATGGTGGAAAATATGGAGCTGGAGAGGACTGATCATCCAAGTCCATATAGAGTTTCGTGGCTACAGAAAGGACACCAGGTAACTGTTACTAAACAATGCTTGGTTGAGTTCAAAATAGGTGGATATAATGATAAGATTTTGTGTGATGTTATTCCCATGGATTTTTGTCATCTATTGTTGGGTAGACCATGGCAATATGACAGAAATTTGATTCATGATGGGAGAACGAACACATATACCCTGGAGAAGAATGGGAGAACCCATATGTTGCTTCTGATAAAGGATAAGGAAGAGAAGTCGGAAGTAAGCAACACAGTACTTCTCATGAGTGGGAAGGAGCTTCTTACAGAGGTAAAGAAGAAAGAAGATCCACAATTCTTTGTGGTTAGGAAACTGAGGATTGTTCTGACTAGCACAAGAGTGGATGATTTACCGGATGAGATTCAGGAACTGCTGGAAGAGTTCGCTGACATCATAGTGGACGAATTACCTCATTCGTTGCCACCGATGAGGAGTGTGAGTCATCATATAGATCTCATACCAGGAGCCAATTTTCCGAATAAAGCCTCGTACAAGTTGATGCCGCAAGAAAATGAGGAAGTTAAAAGGCAGTTCCAGGAGTTATTGGACAAAAGCTTCGTCAGAGAAAGCCTGAGTCCATATGTATTTCCAATAGTGGTCAGTCTGAAGAAAGACGGAGGCTGGAGGATGTGCATCGACTCAAGAGCGATCAAAAAGATAACCATCGGGTACAGATTTCCACTGCCGAGATTGGATGATCTGATGGATTGCCTGAGCGGGGCAAAGTATTTTTCAAAGGTAGATTTGAAAAGAGGATACCACCAGATTCGCATGAGGGAAGGCGATGAGTGGAAAACAGCATTCAAGACAAACGAAGGACTGTATGAATGGCTAGTTATGTCGTTTGGATTGACGAATGCGCCAAGTACCTTTATGAGGTTGATGAACGAAGTCCTGAGGGAGTTCATCGGAAAGTTCGTCATTGTGTATTTGGATGATATACTGATTTACAGTAAATCAGTGGCAGAACACTTGAAGCATTTGTCCATTGTGATGAGGAAGCTACAGCAGGAGAAGTTGTTGATAAATCGGAAGAAGTCCTCATTTATGAAGACAGAACTCATTTATCTGGGTTTTTTTATTTCGGCTAATGAGTTGAGGATGGATCCGGAAAAGGTGGAAGTAATTAAGAATTGGCCATCACCGAGAAATATTTTCGAGGTGAGAAGTTTCCATTGGTTGGCTAGTTTATACTGAAAATTCATTAGGAATTTCAGTGGAATCAGTGCAGCGATGATGGATACATTGAAGAAGCGACATAAATCTTTTCACTAGATAGTCGAGGCTGAAAAGATCTTTAATCTGTTGAAGCGGAAGATCACGGAACAACTGGTTTTGGTGTTGCTGAATTTCAAGAAGACATTTCTGGTGAAATGTGACGCAAGCGGTTTTGCCATAAGAGCAGTCTTGAGTCAGGAAGACAGACCGATTACATATTTCAGCAAGAAGTTGAATGAAGCAAAACTGAAATACTCCACATACGATAAGGAATTCTATGCTATCATACATGCACTGAAGAAATGGAGGCATTACTTGATCCCGAAAGAATTTGTATTGTACAGTAATAATCATGCATTGCAGTTTGTGACTCAACAGGAGAAGTTGAATCAGAAGCATGCAAAATGGGTAGAGTATATGCAGAATTTCACATTTGTGATTAAGCATATTTCTGGTACTGCTAACAAAGTGGTTGATTCTTTGAGCAGGAAGTGTATGTTGCTGCAGGAATTCCGAGTCAAAACATTGGGTTTTGAAAATCTCAGAGACATGTACACAGGTGATGCAGATTTTGGAGAAGCGTATGAAGCAGCTGAGAATCCAGTTCTCAGAGACAGAATCCCTTGGATAGATTATATGATCCAGGAGGGATTGATGTTCAGAGGCAATAAATTGTGCATTCCGAAATGCTCCATGAGGGAGAATCTGTTGAAGGAGAAACACAGCGGAGGCTTAGCAGGATATTTTAGCCATGAAAAAACATTCGCGAAGCTGATTGAGTCATACTTTTGGCCAGGGATGCGAGAAGATGTCAAGAGATTTGTTGACAGGTGTAGAGTTTGCCAGCATTCGAAGGGGAGAAAACATAATGCAGGTTTTTATCATCCATTGCCCATACCAGAGAGGCCATGGGAGGCGATTAGCATGGATTTTGTATTGGGGTTGATAAGGACGCAAAGGGGTGTTGATTCCATCTTTGTGGTAGTAGACAGGGTTTCAAATATGGCACATTTTATCCCATGCCAGAAAACCAGAGATGCGACTCACATCGCGAATCTGTTCTTCAAAGAGGTCATTCGACTTCATGGATTACCAAAAAGCATAGTTTCAGACAGGGAAACCAAATTCATAGGGCATTTTTGGAGGACCTTATGGAAGAAGATAGGAACTAACTTGGTGTTTAGTTCTGCTTATCATCCTCAAACGGATGGACAAACAGAGGTGGTGAATAGAAGTCTAGGAGACTTGCTGAGAAGCTTGGTGACAGAGCACCATAGCCGTTGGGATAGTATATTTCCACAGACAGAGTTTGCATACAACGATTCAGTGAATCGGAGCACCAGAAACAGTCCATTTCAGATTGTCTATGGGATGCAGTCGAGAGGATTTTCTGAACTGAAGGATTCAGAATGGACTGCTACTAGCAGCGCTAGTGTAGAAGAGTTTGCTGAGGCGATGAAGGAACTTCACAACAGAGTGAAGCAGTGACTGCAAAATTATAGCCAGGAATACAAGCGCAGAGCAGATCAACATCGAAGACAACTTCAGTTTGAAGTTGGTGATCTAGTTCTGGCACACTTGAGGAAGGAAAGGTTCCCAAGGGGAACATACAATAAGATGAAGATGAAGAAAATCGGGCCATGCAAGGTCTTGAGAAAATTCGGAGAAAATGCTTATGAGATTGAGTTGTCGGACGGCATTGGAATATCTTTGATATTCAATATCGCAGACTTATACCCATACAAGGCTGGAAAAGTAGAGACTGGAACTGAGGAGCCAGTGATCCAGTGGGTGAAAAAATTTCCAGTTGCAGAAAAGCCGCAAATGGAATGCATACTGGACAAGAGAGTGATTAAGAAGACCAGGAGGAGAGAATACTTCGAGTATCTGGTCAAGTGGAAGAATCACCCAGTGGAAGATGCCAGCTGGGAGAGTGAAGCAATGATACAGAAGCATGGACAGACCGTGCAGGAGCACATGGACAGGAGCCCATGAAATTTTTCAAGCCGAGGAGTATGATGCAGGAGCATCACTGAACCATCAAGCGAGCCAGCGCGGAGCGGAAGACAGCTGGACAAGCCAGCAAAATTTTGAAAACACTTTGGGATTGTTGCACAAATCTTTAATGAAGTCATTTAAGAGAGGGCACACTTGTATATTGTAACGGACCTTGAGCCTTTAAGCTCTCGTCCTTAGGTAGATAGTCGGCATTTAATGTAGTTAATGCTGGTAGACAGGAATTTAATTCTAGATTTGATAGCTTTAGAGTCCAAGAGGGAAAACGGATATAGACACCCTCATTGTATTATTATAACATAACCCCTGAGCATAGAAGAAAAGCAGGAAGAAGAGCATGCAGAGAATTGTATGAAGAACACCCATGTACAGGCATTTGAATTAATAGAAGGAGATTGATTCAATTTCATGGTTTGTGTTGTTTCTCTGTGTATTGATGTTGTTATGCTCATGGATATTTGCTTCCAGTTATACATTTTATTTTATATGCTATGTATGTGTTTCCATGGTTGAGTTGAAGTCTGAAGAAGAGTGAATGAGTTTCAATTGTTTCTCTAATTGAGCCAGAGATTCCTGCAAGGAGTGTAGTTGAATTGTCCGCAAGGAGTGCGTTGACAGAAGGGTTCAATTAGAGATATCTTTTGTTCTCATTCGTCTCGAGAGTGCAGTTAGGCACAGTTTCGTGCAAGGAGTGTGCGGGCCAGGGAGAAGTCGCAGAGTTGCGATTCTGAGCGAAGCATCGAAAGACTGTTGCTGCAGGTGTGCGCAGAGTCAGGGGAGACTACACACTTGAAGTGTTTCCAGAGTTGTCGCAAGGAGTGTGAGAAAAGGGTTCCCTTTCCTAAGGGACTGAAGCTGGAAAAATATCAGGAGGAGTGGAGTCTTCAAATCTGTTGAAGGACTACATAGAAGGTTTTGCACCAAGGAAATCATCAAGGAGGGAGAAGCGACGGTCAAAATATGTGGAGGGAATTCATGAAAATCCCGTCAACCATCAGATTTAGTAGGAGTTGCAACGGGGTTAAGCCCTAGTGAGAAGAGGAGAAGTCTCGGAGGAGTCATCGGGATATTGAAGTCATCGGAAATTCCGGGAGTGAAGAAATTGCAGGATCACGAATCGTGACCCGCGATATTCCGACAAGCTTAGAACCGTCCATCGTTTGGGACATGTGTCAGGAGATCCCGAGGAGTCAGAGTTTGGGCATCAGAGTTTTCGAAGGTAAGAAACTCTTGTATATTGGAATTGTGAAACGCGATATCCCGACGGAGGATTCGTGTGGGGCCACAGCCAGAGCTAGTGGGAGACAGGTGGCGTGCCATATCAGGGATCGGGAAAAGGAAAGTCCCGAGTCCATTGACATTAGGATTCGCGATCCCGCGAATTCCTAAATCCCGATCGAGGTGACAAGGAATTGAAGAGATAGCTCGCACGTGTGCGTCGGCATATCGACACATCGGGAATCGGGGTTCAATGAGGTAAGTTGTTTTCGTCATCATAAGTGTCGAAATCTTGACAGGAGGATTCCCGATAGGAACAGGAATACATTGGCACTTACCCATCGGGTTTCGGGTATTTGTGAAGCACGAGGTGCGTGACCATGAGACTCGCGAAATCGTGAGGTCCGGTCTCTCGACCATTAAGGGGGATCAGTTGAAGAGTTTTTGTGGGTAAGGAAAATTCTCGATAGGGAATTAGAGGAACCTTTGAGTTCTTCGGGCCGTGAAGGAAAGAAGGTCCTGAGGAAGCGGACGTGCTTCGAGGAGTGCAACTGCATCATTAGGAGTCTTGTCTGGACACAAAAACTCGTGTGAAATTATTTTTTCCATATTGAATTGTTTCAAACTTTTGATATAATTGTCTCTATCTCTCCCTACTTCTTTCTACAAATAATATTCTTTCTTCTTTCTCATCATATTAATCCTTGTATAAATGACAAAACTTAGCCTAACACTAAACCCTTAGAAGCATATTTTCAAAACTATTTAGGCGAAATTTTGTATGTTTCTATAGTTTTAATTGAAAAAGTATGTCTAGGATAATCCTAGTAAATTTATCTCTAACATCATATTTTAGCTAACAAATTTGCTCAAGGTTTATCCCTGAAATGAATAGATTTTCCCAAAATTTACCTATAGACGAAGGTATACTTAGAATTGAAGGAAAACTAATCTCAAAGTATTCTCAAAACTATAGGCATACCTTCTTTTTCATCAGATCTTAAATAGATGGCATCCCTTGTATTTTACATACAAATTGATTGCCCCCACTTCAAAGTAATAAAATCAAAGACAGGTGGTGAAAGGAAATTCACAAATTGATTGCCCCCATCTTTTCCCAATAGATATGATGAAAGGAAATTCGTATATTGATTGACCTCATCTCAGTTAAATAAAAGCTTGTTTTTGAAGTGGTGAAAGGAAATTCAGTTAAGGGAGATATAGATAACTTCATTGGGGTACTGAAAATACCTACTGGCAGTGAAGCAATATCTATGATATGTGTAACATTGTCTTACACATTAATATAATATACTATGTTATCTAGTTCTTTTTTCAATAATATTTATATCCTGAACCAACTGGGATTCCCTAAATAAACATATTTTACATCGTTATAACCTTGAAGAGAAAATAGAGTCAGTTAAAATTTGATATTTTTGTTAAAATTTCTTTGATTATCTTAAACAATTATGGAATCAATTTTAAGGAAAGAAAACACTTATTAGCCTGGCTTGAAATCAATCATCAAGTATTCTTTAAGATTTTTTAGATAAGGTTATGTTTATCTCTTATATACGATTAAATTTCAAATAAAGAAAGAAAATATTCTAAAACCAATAAACAAAAGAAATAATGACTCCATTTACCCAATAAAGACACCTGCTCTATAGTTCTTTCGTGCCTCATAGGGATCCACAATCCCCAGATGGAGCCTATGTTAGAACACTTCAAAAATTTTCAAATAAAAAAGCGAATTTTGAAGTCTTTTTGTTTTGATCTTTTCAAAATAAATTTTGAAAACTTAGGGGTATCATTTTTTTTAGAATAAAAGAGATTTTCATTATATCATGACAAGGTGCATCAAATACCAACCATTAAAAAATTAGCAGTCATTTAGAACGTCTGTTCTCGCAATTTCACAGTTCTAGAATTGCGTAAGGGTTAAGCACAAGAGAAATGTGAATTTCACTTCAAGACTTCGTGATTCGGGAGTTCAAACTCAAAGTGTATAAAGATCTAAAAAACCCCGAAGTCACGAAGCTCTGGAGTCTCGGAGACATGTTCCTGCGAAAATATTTTAAAATCGATCTACTGATGAGTCACAAGCCACATGTCAAATCTTCATTTGTGCTGACACATGGCACTCTCTTTCGACACCTTAGTCACATCATTCGCATGATTTTAAGTGACACATGTCACTCACTTTTTATGACACATCATCAACAATGATGTCATCACTTCCACATCACTCTGTGAATTCATCCTTCGGGAGATCAATCAAGAACAAATTGAAAGGAGCGTCGGAGCACCAGAGCGTCGAAGTGTCGAAGCACCTGAATGATCATGATAATAAATCACTAAATATTAAGGGGATAAGAAGGTTTAAATAAGTGTTATTAATGATAAGTAATCACTCTGCGAATTCAGACTTCAGGAAAACTCTACTCACCATAAACACAAACTCACGAAGCCCCGAAGCTCCGAAGTTTCGGAATCCAGGAGTACTTAAAATTAAAAAGTGACCTTAAGTTGTGATCAATTAAAAGAAAATAATAATTAAGGGTTGATTAATTGATCCGTGAATTCATCCTTCGAGAGATATCCATTATTCTTCATTCAAAACTCTCGAATGTTGAATTGTCGATGTACTTTATCTTAATTATAACCATTGAAAATTTATCAAGCTAAATAGGGTAAAAGATTGGGAAACCTTTTGTGACCGTCAGGTAATAAATTTGACAGATTTTGGTACGATTAATATGTCAATAGATTAATGAGAGGATAAATAGTCATTAATATTTTTGTAAATAAAGGTATTTCAAACTTCAAATCATTTTTCTAATAGCGTCCAGAACTTTCTCATTCAACATTTTGAACTCACAAGGTTTTTTTATTCTCACAAGAGGATCAATATCAACATTTGGGAATCATGGCACTGTGTAAAGAAGGAAGGAAGCAAGATTCATTTACTGAGGAATCAAACCCAAATGAAGACATATTTTTAGACACTATCACTTGACTGACAGATGTCATTAAATCTTGGAAGCAGGTTTATGACATTTTAGAGCAGGAAATTTCTCTTTGTTCCGATGATTCAACTGAAGAAGGGGATGAGTCATTTTCATCTAAGCTAATTCAGGTGGCTAAGTCAAAACTTCACAGAGTTGCAGCTCGGTCAAAACTGATTCCATATACTGATATGATAAGTTGGGCCTTAGAGCATCTGGATATCCCAACGAGAACCATCTACAATCACCAGAAGACCATTATTGGCTACTTTTGACCTGATGACATTCAATTATTGTACAAATTAACCTCTAAATCCAAATATACTTAAAATGCATAATTTATAATGAAGTTTGAGGATGAGGAATGCACAAAATCTAGGATAATTGTTCATGATATAGTAAAATGCTAGTGGAGAAATCAAAATAAGTTCAAAACTAGCAGCCATGATATATATTATATAGCCTCATGTGATGCCCATATTTTGTACATTGCCATGATTCTCTGTAGAATGTTTGGAAAGAAAAATCTCATGCACTTTACCATAGAATGGGTTCCCATAATCCATGAAGTTTTTGAGGGATGTTCTTTTGATTAGGGAAAAATGTTGTCAGATAACTTAGCCAAGAAAATTGGGGATTGCAAAACTCAGAAATCTAAAGGAGAACATGCTCCTTTCGATATGTTTGCATTTATTATGAATGCAATTTTTTTCAGGACCCCATTTCCTCTTATGAATTGGAGTTGGACTCCAACTGTCACCGAGCCCATACATTTTTATCATTCTTAGTTATGGGAGGAAAATTCAAAGGATTCTTTTTATGAAATTTGTCATAACGTGGTCATTCCAATTCATGAAGTTATCTATGGTCAGCCTCCCCCCAGAATTTTGGAAGAAATCATTGGAAATTTAGGTGCCATTGAAAATTCGTGTATTGAGGAAAGATTCGCCTACATCAGAATGTTCGATTACTTTAGATATCCACATGCTCTTCCTGGATTCTTACCAAACAAACTTGTTTGTAGAGAAGTAGCATATCAGACAGTCTCAGGAGGAATTACCAAAGAGATGAAGGCATCACATAAAATAGGTTGGCCAACCTTTCCCATACAGGTTGGCGAATTTTCATTATCTGACTTTGGACACGCTAAGGTGGAGGATTCAGCCTTAGAATATATTAAATTGGTTGACATTGAATACAAAAGAAATGATCCACATAGGGAAGTTGAAAATCATTTAGCTCAATTCAATATGAAGAGATACATCCATGAAGATTCACCCTATGATGAATTTTTCAAAGGAGTTAGATCCTGTGATGAAGTTGTATCCAGATTTCAAAATCTACTTCAAGATTGACAGTCAGGCTTCCTCAACTTTCAAAATCATAGAAGGAACAGTCTACCCAAAATCTTGCAGGAAGAAAAAAGACTTAATCCAACTTCACAGGTGGAAGAATCAACAGAACTCAAGGAACATAACTTGCCCAAAGACAAAGATAGGGAAGTGGAAATAATTCAAATACATTGTCCAAAGATGAAAAACTCGCAGGAATATCCATACCAGGTAACGGAGATCAGGAATTGTTAACATCATTTGAATATTTTATGAAGCATGGACATAAATTTCCTCTGTCAATATCAAACACTGAAACTCCATTGAAAGATACTACAAATCAAGGAGAATCTATTGCACTTATTACTCCTATCTAATATTTGACTCCCCTTGCAACAGGTTTTGATTTACCTTATTCAGAGGTTATTAATATAGATGACCTGAAACCTATTGAACCTAAAGATATTCCTTCATCATATTTATTTTTCAACAAGAAAATAAAGACTATCATATAAAGGTAATATCAACAGAAGGAGGGAGGAAATACCAAAAAGCATAAAATTATATATGATGGACAGGAACAGAGTGACCGAATTCGCAAAAGAAGTTGCAGATTCATTGGGATCCTTTACAGCTTCCAACCAGTGGTTAGTGGATAATATCATAAAACAACTGGACCAAAAGAATATTCTGATTGAACAATTGCATAATGATATGCAATGAATGGAAGTGACTGCCAGATATAAAATCATTTTTGATATGGATCAAATCATACAGGGTTTTGAACAACAAATTAGGCAGTTAGAAGATAAATTGGAATTAAGTGTTCAAAATACACACTTGAGTAATAACATGATTTCCCAGTGAGATATGTTAATAGATAAATTTCATACTCGAATAACCTCATTCAAGAGAATAGGAATCGACATTTCTTCCTTCAAAAAACAAGCATCAGAGGTAAATGAAAAGATGAAAATTTTCCAACAAGATCTGTATGAAAATATGGATATTATTCAAAGACATTATCAAGTAATCAATAATTCTTTGAAGAATATTTATGAAAATGAGAGGGAAGCCTTTACGGCTAGATCCAAATTCCAAGAATTCATAGTATGGAGGAAAAAGATAAATGTACATGGAATTGCTCCTTTTTCACAGTTTGAGTAGATAAAGGGAGAAATGGATTTAAAGGTCTGGGAAAATAATCTTGAAGAAAGTAAAAGGATATCCAAAGAGGGAAAAGTGATGCAGGAGCATCTCTCCATGCAGCCAGCCGGCCAGCCAGCCACATCAGCGCACATGCATTCAGAAGAGAGGAGTGCGCAAAGAATTGTATGAAGAACACCCATGTACAGATATTCAATTAATAGAAGAAAGCTTTGATTCAATTTCATGGTTTTGTATTGTCTCTCTGTGTATTGATGTTTGCTCATGAATGGTTGCTTCCGTTCATGAATTTGATTTTATATGTTGTGTATGTGATTTCATGGTTGAATTGAAGTCTGAAAAGAGGATGGAACGAGTTTCAATTGTTTCTCTAATTGAGCCAGAGGATTCCTGCAAGGAGTGCAGTCGAATTGTCCACAAGAAGTGTGTTGACAGAAGGGTTCACTTAGAGATAGATTTTGTTATCACTTCCTCGAAGGTGCAGCTAGGCATAGTGTCGTTCAAGGAGTGCACAGGCCAAGCTAAGTCTCAGAGTTGCGATTCTGAACAAAGGGTTAGAAGACTACTGCTGCAAGTGTGCGCAGAGTCGAGTGCCTTCAACACTTAAGAGTTGTTGAAGATTTTCCGCAAGGAGTGCGCGCAAGGTCTCGTCTGAAGATTGAAGTTGAGGGAAGCTCAGGAGGAATAGGCCTGAAATTTCGTCGAAGGATCGCACGGAGAAGTTGTGGTCGAAAGTATTCAGGTAGGCGTTGCAAAGTTGCGCACAGGTGAACAATTCTTTGCAGAGGAAGCACTTGATTCATTTCGTGGTTTACGGAAGGGATAACGGACAGTCGAGACTCTCTGAGGAGATCCCGCAAAGTTCTGGGGGTTGTTGGATCTTGTGAAGGTGCAGGAAGGTTACCAGTGCAGGCGCAGGAAGGTTTGAGGCTCAGAAGGAGCGTAGTTGTTGATCCGTGCCAAAGGAACCGTCGGATCTACACGTGGAATCGTGTATCGGGAGTTCGCAAGGTGAAGCTCCAAAAATTCGTAATGAGGATTGCGATATCGCGAGACGCGATATCATGATAAGTCACAGGACAGTGTGGGCCACAGGAGTTGGTGACGTGGACAGGTGACACGAGTTATCGTGGTTTCGCAAGTGAAGGTTCCGAGCATTGGACATTAGGATTCACGACCCCGCAAAGTCCGAAGTCCCGATGTGATAAGGGATCGTTGACGAGACAGCTCACGCATGTGTCGTATTTTCGGCATATCGCGAGTCCGGAGTCGAAAAGGAGAAGTATTTGATATTGCGAGTTGTGAGATTGCGATAGAGCAAAAGTCCCGACAAGGTGAGAGAAAGTTAGCGTTGACTGACATGTCGGGTCTCGAGAATTCGAGAGCCCAGCGAGAAACCGAGAACTTGCGAAGTCGCGAGTTCTGATTTCCCGATAAGCAAACAAAGGGAAGTCGCGTAGAAGAGAATCTGTGAGTGAAGATTTCCCAATAGGGAAATAGAAGAACCTTGGAGTTCTTCGGGCCGAGTGGAAAGAAGGTCCTGAGGGAGCGGACGTGCCAGTGAGGGTACGGTTGCGTCAAAAAGGGGCTTGTATTAACACTCTTTCAGCTATAGATATGGAAATGGAAGATATTAATGTCAGTGGTATTCATGATACACTTGGACAAATTGAGATTGAAAAGAGCAAAGAGATTCTAAAGAAAAATAGAGAAAATGTACAAAATAATATACTACAGGTAAGTCATGTTGATTTACGAATATTAAAATATATGCTAGTGAAACCAAGTTTACAACAATAGATCACACAACATGCAGTTGTTAAAGTTCAAGAAAAGTTACCATTGGTACATTAAAAAGCTTTCGCATTTGGATTTAAATGCAAATGTCGAACCTTCCAATTTCAAGGATCAGAACTATATGCACAATTCAAGGATTAGAAAAAACTAAGTACACCCACGAGCAAATAGAAGGTGAAGGAATTTCCAGCAATGCGAAAGAAATCTCAGCAAATGCTTTAAAATATTTGTTATATATGTTAGTCTAGATTCTATTCTATTTTGAGAACTGAGAAAGTGGAATGTCTAACCACTTTTGGTTAAGACAAATTTTGTATAAATAAACAGATTAAATATATATTATAGGCTTCTTCTGGCCGAATGTAAAACATAACCTTATTTATTCCAATGTGAAAGAGAAGACATAGATTCTACGTTTCATTTCCTTGAGTTATGTACTTTATGTGTATTGTCATTTCACATATCTTATTTTCTTCATTCTATGACTCTTAAAGATTGAAAGGATACAACATAGTAACACATCTATTGTGGTCCATATAATCGGAAGTTTATTTAGCTACAATTTTTCCTCTATTTATACTATGAGTAAAACAAGACCTATATTTGTGTGAATATCCTCATTTAAATTTGTCTTTAAAAGATTCATTTGACATAATTATTCTATTGTGGATAAGGTAATATTTATCAGTATTGGATACCTTACTTTATTTTTACAGTTTTTGTTAATCGATTCTACTTTCCATATACTCAATATCTATAAAAGACTCAAAGAAAGAAATACTTCCTCTGTATTTTCTATTCATTAAACTCATTTGAAGTTTCATCTAAAAAACTGAAGGTAGAAAAGAACTATAAAATAATTCTCTTAAATTTTGGATGTCTGACATTATTCTATGAGCCTAGAGTAAATTCCAGGAACAACACCCCTAAAGCCAAGTGAAGAATCCCTTAAAGTAAATTAAAGAATCCCCTAAGGTCGACCATCCTTAAGGAAGAGGTGCAACCCAAAAGTTGTAACCCTTGGTTGCACCCCCTCATGTGGAGAAGACTCATATAAATAACAGGAGCCTCATTTGGCATTTGGATCACACCAATTAGTGAACCCAACCAAGGAAGAGAAGTGAATTTTAGCCTTGAGGAGAGAATTTCCAAGGGAATATTAAGTGAAGAAGGGAAAAAATCCAAGGGAAGATGAACTCTTGTGATGATTTGTTCTAGGTTTTTCTTTGAAGGTCATCTTGTAATTTTCAATATAACTTTTTTTATAGAACGATTCAGATAGTGAAATGTGGAGGTGTTTTGGAACAGATCGCGAAGAATATTAGGTATGGATTTCAGGTCTTGACTCATTACATGTTTGGAGTTATACTTAGTGGAATATGAGGTTCTTTAAATGAGATTTTTATTTATTTAGGATCTAGAACTTGTACCCAATCAGGATTAGTGGAGTTTTCGCTAGGGTTTGTGACTAATCTAGAAACTATTCCCAAATAGGTTCTTGATATAAAGTGGTTATATCTGAAGCATGTTAGGTCCAAATTGAATTCCAATTACTGACTTAGAAAGAGAGTATATCCTAATATTTTATGTCCAAATATAAGAATCATAAATGAAAATTTAAGATCGTGGAAAATGTTACAAGTTTGTAGATTTGAGGTACAGTTCTGAGTAGTTTTGTATGCATATTTAAGAAGTGATTTTGGGATTGTACTTGAAGGTTGATTTGATCCTATATAATCATTTAAAATATTCCAAATGGATTGGTGTCTCCTATTAGGTAGTGGAAAACTCAGGGAGTGGGTGCTTCCTTCAAGTTGGTTCTTATAAAATCTTGAAAACTACTTAAGAAAAGTTTACATGGTTTTATCCCAGTTGAGTTTCCATGTAAAACAATTTATGTAATGTGTATGATTTTATGTGACGATGAATGACATGATTAATGGTTAATTTTTATGTAGTGATTGAAGGTTAATATTGTTGAAATAACTCTATATTGATTCACCACCCCTTTCTCAGTATTCTTGAATATTTTAACAATTGGTATCAGAGCAGGTTCCTTCAGGAACACTCTAGANTGAACTCTTGTGATGATTTGTTCTAGGTTTTTCTTTGAAGGTCATCTTGTAATTTTCAATATAACTTTTTTTATAGAACGATTCAGATAGTGAAATGTGGAGGTGTTTTGGAACAGATCGCGAAGAATATTAGGTATGGATTTCAGGTCTTGACTCATTACATGTTTGGAGTTATACTTAGTGGAATATGAGGTTCTTTAAATGAGATTTTTATTTATTTAGGATCTAGAACTTGTACCCAATCAGGATTAGTGGAGTTTTCGCTAGGGTTTGTGACTAATCTAGAAACTATTCCCAAATAGGTTCTTGATATAAAGTGGTTATATCTGAAGCATGTTAGGTCCAAATTGAATTCCAATTACTGACTTAGAAAGAGAGTATATCCTAATATTTTATGTCCAAATATAAGAATCATAAATGAAAATTTAAGATCGTGGAAAATGTTACAAGTTTGTAGATTTGAGGTACAGTTCTGAGTAGTTTTGTATGCATATTTAAGAAGTGATTTTGGGATTGTACTTGAAGGTTGATTTGATCCTATATAATCATTTAAAATATTCCAAATGGATTGGTGTCTCCTATTAGGTAGTGGAAAACTCAGGGAGTGGGTGCTTCCTTCAAGTTGGTTCTTATAAAATCTTGAAAACTACTTAAGAAAAGTTTACATGGTTTTATCCCAGTTGAGTTTCCATGTAAAACAATTTATGTAATGTGTATGATTTTATGTGACGATGAATGACATGATTAATGGTTAATTTTTATGTAGTGATTGAAGGTTAATATTGTTGAAATAACTCTATATTGATTCACCACCCCTTTCTCAGTATTCTTGAATATTTTAACAATTGGTATCAGAGCAGGTTCCTTCAGGAACACTCTAGAAACTGGACGGAATATCATTGATAAGCAAGGAGAATTTACCAAAAATGGAACATCATTGTTTGATTGCATAAATTACACTTTATGGAGCATAAGAATGAGAGAGTTTTTGTCGGCACAGGGATTTGATGTTTGGAAAGTTGTAGTAAATGGATACACTGCACCAGCTTCTCCCACAACAGATAATATTTGGAAAAATATCAGTTAATACAATTCAAAGGATATAAATGTCATTCTAAGTGGTCTAATGGTTTTGTAATTTGTTAAGGTTATGCATTGTGATTATGCAAAGTAAATATGGGAAAATATCAAGAACGTGTATAAAGGAGATGATAAAGTCAATGGGGCCAAGCTTCAGACTTACATAGGACAATTTGAACATCTGAGAATGAAGGAAGATGAAGATATTGCAATGTATTATCTCTAAGTTGATGAAATTGTGAATATTATAAGAGGACTGGGAGAAAGATTGAAAATTTAGTTATTGTGAAAAAGATACTTAGATCTTTCCTAATGACATTTGACCCTAAACTATCATCTCTAGAAGAAACACAAGGTCTGGATATGTTGAGCATGGATGAATTACATGGACTACTTACAGCATATGAAATGAGAACATAATAGGAAAAACCATCCAGAAGGGAAGCAACCTTCAAAGCCTCCAAGAAGACAAGAAAGAAAAATACAAGGTCAAAACCCTTATCTAGAAATAGTGATGATTCATACAATGAAGAAGAAGCTAACTTAGTGAGAAAACTAAAAAGAGGAACTGACAAGTACAAAGGTAATCTTCCTTTCAAATACTTTAATTGTGGTAAAGTTGGTCATTTTGCTTCCAAATGTCCTTATGAAAGGGGTTCAGATAGTGTTGAAGAATAAGTTCCTAAAAAAGAAAAGAAATATCATAAAAGAGACAACAAAAGAAATAAAAAAAGATTTTTGAAAACTAAAATCCTGTATTCAAAAGACAATAGTTCCTCATCTGATGAAGATGATGATATTGATAGTGACTTAAGAAGAGTACTCTTCATGGCATTAGAGACTCAAGAGGAAACTAATGAAAATAATGAAGGAGACTATCGACAAGAAGGAGAAGTGAATATCGAGGCAGAATTAATCAGTTCCTTAAGTGATATAAGAATAGCAAGGAAGAAAAAAAAAGTCTCTCAAAGAAGAGTTAAGCAAACTGAAGGAATGTTTTCAAAACCCTAGCAAAAATTATGAAGAATCCAAGCAGAATATCATATATCTAAGGATTCAATTGGAATAACCCAAAGTGATTGAAGAAACACTCAAGAGACAACTGGAAGAAAAGAATAAAATAGTAGAGAATATGGAAGATGAAATAGTCTCACTAAGAAAGGAACTAAAGAAAAAGGACATCCGACTAAATTGTTTCAATAACACCAAAATACTGGATGAAAACATCTGCAATCAAAAACCATTCTATGACAAGTCTATACTTGGTTACAAACAAAATAATATTGATGAGGTTTCAAGCTCTATGGTGATAGTATAAGAAGCAGAGAAAATAAGTTATGTAGATATTATCAAGGGTTCCATCAAGAAATAAGAATGAAAGACTCTAAGGGAGGATATACAAAAAGAAAAAATAAAGAAGAATCAAGAAGAAGATCATGCATTCAGTGGAACATGGAATCAACAACCAACAATCAATAAGACCAAGAAGAAGATTGTGATTTCAAAAGAACAACACCAACTAGAATACCACCCACACCTAGGTTCCAAAATAGTTTTCATGTCTTGTGTTATTCTTGCAATAATTTTGGGCATAAAGCCATAAATTGTAGAGCCTATGAAAAGGGTAAAAACACCTGGAACATAAGTAGATATAAAAATCTTGAGAATCATTATGATGTAAATTATCCCAAAAAGCCTCATGAGGCATTTGACAGAAATTATACCAATTTTGGTGCTCTGAGTTATGAAATTGAATTCTACAAATGTAACAATTTTGGACACATAGCCAAAAATTGCAGAAGTGATTTGATAGTTTCTTCAAGGGAAACTAGGCATGTTCATTTAAATCATATAATGGAATAACATAAAACTTGGAAAAGGAAGAAAGAAGATTTGGAGGTTGAGGAATGTGGGTTTTCCTTACAAGCTAAAAATAGAAGAAGTCATTGGTATATTGGCAGTGGATTCTCAAAGCATATGACTGGAAACAAAAACATATTTGTAACATTAAATAAAGAAAAATAGGAATTTGTCACATTTGGGAATGATAAATCAACCAAAATTATAGGAAAATGCATAGTCAGTCTTGGAAAAAAAGGTGTTGTCGCAGGAAATGTCCTACTTGTTGAAAATATAAAGCATAATTTGTTAAGTGTGAAAGAAAAATGTGATTAGGGACACACAATTATATTCAATTCAAAATTATTTGAAATAAGGAAAGAAGGATCAAGCAAACTAGTGGAAACGGTGACAAGGAATCCAAACAACATATACATCTTGAATGAGATTGAAGAAGAAAGATGTTGTTTAGGATTCAAAGAAGATGAAAATTGGATTTGGCATAGGAAAATGGGCCATATACACTTTGATAATATTTTCAAGATCATAAAGAAGCAAATTGTAAGAGAAATGACAAAAATTTCAAAGCCAACAAATATTGTGCAAGCACTATCAGCATGGAAAACAAACAAAAGTTAAATTCAAGACAAAGGAATACTCTATGACAAAACTATTGGAGATTTTACACAATGATTTATGTGAGCCCACAAGAACAAAAGGACTATATGGTGAACAATACTTCATGTTACTCATTTATTACTACACCATAATGACCTAGGTTTGCTTCGTCAAGAAAAAATTAGAAGCTTTTGAATGTTTTAGGGTATTCAAGGAACTAGTTGAAAATGAAACTTATTTGAAAATCAAATGCTTAAGATCAGATAATGGAGATGAGTTTACTTCAAATGAATTCAAGGATTTCTATGAAGAACGAGGAATAAAAAGACAATTCTCAGTAGCTAGATCACCTCAGAAAAATGGAGTTGCGAAAATGAAAAACAAAACTATACAAGAAATGGTTAGAACCATGTTGAACAACTCCAAGCAAAGTGATATCCTTGGGGAAAATTAGTGCATACAACCATTCATATCTTGAACAGAATATTCATCAAAAGTAATAGTGATAAGACTCCATATGAGTTATGGAAAGGAATATCAGCCAATGTCAAGCACTTTAGAGTGTTTGGAAGCAAGTGTTACATAAAAAGGGAAGACAAGAAGATTGGAAAATTTGACTCCCGGGTGGACGAAGGAATATTTTTGGGGCACTCATGCAAAATAAAAGAATATAACTTCTACAATATAAGACTCAACATGATATTGGAAAGCATCAATGTAAAATTTGATGAATCAAAATTGCTAAAGACCTAGAAGGAAAGCAGAAATTCAAACATCATTGAAGAATAGGAAAATGAAGAACTAAGGCAAGAAGAAGAGGAAGAAGAAGAAAAAGAACAAGAAGAGAAGTATATAGAAGCAGAACAAGAAGAAAACAACCAGCAATATTTTCAAACACCTTCTAGGACACCTAACCATCAGGTTCATAAGAATCATCCACCAGAACAAATTAGAGATAGAAGTACTAGAGTAGAAACCAGAAGAAGAAAGAAAGCACAGACACCTGAACACAAAAATTTTTCATTTGTGTCCACAGTTGAACCAAGTAACTTTGAGGAATATAGAAAGGATGAACATTGGATCAAGGCCATGGAAGAAGAACTAAATAAAATAGAGAAGAATGAGACATGGGAACTAGTTGCAAGACTAAAGGACAAAAATGTGATTGGGACAAAATGGGTCTCTAGAAACAGGCTAAACGAAGATGGACAAGTAACTAGAAAAAAAACAACATTAGTGTGCAAAGGATATGCTCAAGTTGAAGGACTATATTTTGAAGAAAAATTTTCTCTCGTGGCCAGAATGGAAGCAATTAGAATGTTCTTGGCTTATGAATTCTCCAAAAGGATCAAAGTGTATCATATAGACATAAAATCATCTTTTATAAATGGAGAATTAGAAAAACAAGTCTACATAGAACAGTTAGAAGGGTTTCTACTATTAGAAAATGAATACTGTGCTTTTATATTGAAGAAAGCTATGTGTGGATTTAAGCAAGCTCCAACATCTTGGTACTCAATATTGGATAGGTACTTACAACAACAAAAATCAAAAGTAGATCAAGGTAGTATGATTATTATTGAAGTGTATGTTGATGAAATCATCTTTAGAAGTGATGATGATAGATTGAGTTCGAATTTTTCCAAGCATATGCATAATGAATTTGAAATTTCCCTACTTAGGGAGTTGATTTTCTTCTTAGGACTCCAGATATCTTAGCTAGATGAAGTCATTTTCATTTCCCAAACCAACTACATCAAGGAAATGTTAAATATGTTCAAAATGGAAGATTGTAAACTTGTGAGTACTCATATGGTTATCGGTTTCAAGTGGATAAAATATGATGAATATAAAGAAGAAGATCAAAGACTCCATAGATAAATGATCGATAGTCTACTCTATGTGACAACTTTAAGACCATATGTAACGCAAGAAGTTGTATAGGTCACAATATTTCAAGTAGAACCAAAGGAAACCCATGTTCTAGCAATGAAAAGGATCTTCAGATATCTTAAAGGAACAATAGATTTTGGGCTATGGTATCTAAAAGGAAATGAGTTAACTATGGTTTCCTACACAAATGGATATTCGTTAGGAAGTATTAATGATAGAAGAAGTACAAGTGGAGCATCTTTCTACTTAGGTGACTTCTTAGTGTCCTGGTTGAGCAAGAAGTAATCTTCAGTATCCTTATCCATAGTAGAACTAGAATATATCATAGCAACAACATGTTGTACTCATATTTTCTGGATGAAACAAACCATGAAATACATACAAGTGAAATATGATGAGCCTATTTCGATACTCTATGAAAACAACTGCAAGATACCAGATATGTAAAATATGCAGAACAGAAACGAAATGCTAGAAATGACAGAATAACAGTAAAATATCCAGCATAATCTTCACA
>SNQJ01S0034468.1:162841-175534 GCA_010110895.2 Picea sitchensis | reverse complement strand
AAAGGCATTTAGATGTTTTGTCACATAATCTCCATCTTCCATCCTAAGATGATACATCTTCTTTCGAAGAAACAGCTTGTTTACTAGGGACTTTGATTGATACAAATTCCCCAACTTATCTCATAGTTCCTTGGTTGTAGATTCTCCTGATACATTTAACAACACTGAATCTTCCAGGCAGAGTCGAATAGTACTCCTTGCTCATTTGTCCAACTTCTCCCAATCTTCCTTCGACATACCAGTAGGTGGTGTACTAGTAGTTTGTGTATTAGTAGGTTGTGAACCAGTAGCCTGTGTGCTAGTAGATGGTGTACCAGTAGGCTGTGTACCAGGATCCACAACAATCTATTGTTCTTTGTTTACAAGAAAGTCCTCCATCTTGAGCTTCCATAGCTCAAAGTTTTTACCGTTGAACTTCTCTATCTCGATTCTAGAAGAGCTCGCCACTCCTCTTTCTACACTCAAATCGCCACTGCAAAAGCTCCCACTAAACCCAGGTTTATCACAAACCCAAGATAAACTTGATCTATCAAGACCGAGCCAAACCCTCAACAACAAAGGCATCCCTCTGAAGCAAAAAACAAGCTCTGATACCACATGTAATTTTTAAACTTATGAAGTAAAGCAATGCATATAGATTCTTAAGCAAAACAAAATTTAATCAATGGGTCATACACATAGTACACAGAGATTTATACCGGAAACCCTCAACCGGGGAAAACCTTTCTTATAATCATTATATCGAATTTCACCATTCACCATACAATATATACAATTTTGTAGGTATTTTGTAGATACCAAAACCCTAATCTTTTAATCCGAGATTAATTTAGAAAACAACTAAAAATAGCAAAATCCGCTAAAAATAACAAAAACCGCCCAAAAAACAAATCGAGGCGCTGCCCCGAACGCTGCACGTAACAGAGGTGCATACCTGGGACCCCCCTAGGAAGCGTTTGGCGCACAGAACACAAAGAGCACTACTAGAGGGATTGTCAAACACAATTGTTGAATCTAACACGCCCACACACACACATGCAAAGAATATAACACATACCCAACAAAAGCTACGTACCTCATGTACATTTTTAGGCATTGATAAATCCATAATTATAATGACCCTATTAATACATTAATACAGTCAACAAAATTCAAACAAAACAAAATAAAAACATTATCAAGATAACCATATAGTAATTTTTTTTATACATTACATGCATCCAAACAATTTAACTTATCAAGAACGCAACCATTTCAACAACAATCAAGTAATCATTAATTAATTAAATTAAAAGATTGTGCAATTTATAAAGTTTGACTTATCAAGGAAGTCCTTGATGATGACACTAATCTATAAGGATACTACCTTGAAAATGAAAATGTACACAAGATCGTCATATCTAATTTAGGAGGTTGTCCATCCTACGCAATTCTTTATTTATGAGGAATATGCAGGTTGTAAGTTACATTCTAAAAATGATGGAATAATCAATAAGATAGAATCATTAATTAACTATTAATATTAATCATTCAACCTTTAACCTTTAACCTTTTGTAACAACTTTCTATTTAATCATTCGTTGAGTGCGCTAAACAAATAAATAAGCAATTATCATGGAAATCAATTAAACATTATTATTCACGCAAACGCATCAAACTAAATTTAAGGAAGACTTATTTAATAAGTCATAAAAATAGAATAAGCATCTTTCTCAATAAGTGTCTATTTACACTTCTTCCAACCTTTATATACATTGTATGCGCAGCCTCACTACATAGGTCTTTGGATGGAAATATAATCATTGACTATAAAATATTAATAACATTTTTACGTGGAAAGGTGTATATCTATTGGTAATGGGCATGATTAATGACCTTTTAATCTAAAATTTTAATCTGATGGCTAACAATTGAAGACGCTGGCATATTCTTAGTCGTCCTCCCAAATCAGTCCTCCCAAATCAATGAATGTGATTTACTCTTCATAACTTCCTTGTATTTTTTAATACATCTGTTACCCTGTTTACTTTTTAACATTTACCTAATCATATTAAGAAATTATTGTAGCACCATATTTTAACATTTCCCTAATCATATTAAGAAATTATTGTAACACCATATAATTACCACGCTTGGATTATTAACGGGCACTACTTCAACTTCCTCCTCAGTGGTACGTGCGTCTCAGCTGTCCGCGCTTTTCATATTCAATGGTTGGCCAACCCACCGAGCATTTCATTTTCGAGCGTGGATATCTTTCGGCGTTCTCAGCAGATACACATTCTATACCTTTGGACGCTCTCAACCACAATTAGCGGCTATGCTAGTAAAGTAAAACTATCAACATTAATCAATGATATAGAATTACTAATAATCATTATTATTGTATTCATCAATCCTAATCAAATCCTTAATAAAAAAATTATGCAATACCATTAATTTATTTATATAATTATACTTAGATATCCTATTCATATAAGGAGGATTCCGCGACTATAGTTAAGGTTTAAGGTATTACTATTGTTCGTAGAGTTCTAAATTTATTTGCTTCCCTATAAAAATAGTATCTCTTAAGGTTTCCACAAAACATAACGGATATCATTCCAATCAACATTATTTCAAGAGATGAACCTTATCAATATCAACTGTCAATAGGATGATTAAAATACATTAGTCTGAATCCTTCTAGCTTACGATTATAGCTTCACAATAATCCAGGGTAACTTAATACGTATTACAATGTAAGAGAAAGAGCAGATCCTTCAATAACCATCGCCCCTTTTCGTCCACACAAAAATAAAGGGAGGAAAATATAAAACAGAGCAATGCAATATGATATATCATATTGCAATGCAATATGATATTGCAATGCAATATGATATTGCAATGCAATATGATATTGCAATGCAATATGATATATCATATTGCAAATCTTTATTTTATATTGAATCATATTTGGATTTTGTTTTGTGCAATGATAAATCTTTATTTTATATTGAATCATATTTGGATTTGTTTTGTGCAATGATCTAATAGAATTATTATCCATATAATAATAATAATAATATATATATATATATATATATATATATATATATATATATATATATATATCAATTCAACACTACATATATATTATTATATATATTATTAGTAGATATATTTTCCCTCTGTAATAAGAAGGATTTTATTTATACTAAACAGATAGACTGTGTCACTTATTCAACCTATTTGTTTTTACAAGTTCTGTAAACAGATTTAGATTCCATTAACAATACCACAAATATACCATAAAATTTCCCTGCCTTAGCACTGGTAGTAAATGTATATTTAATTTCAATTCACAAGGAGATGACAACTATAACAATACGATTTTTTTGTCTTCTCGTTGCCGTCAGATTTATAATTTACAATTCAAAAGGAAATAAATTTAAACAATACAAAATTCTCAACTTCTCATTGATATCAAAATATATAATTTGAAATTCGTAAGAGATAAAACAACCATATTACAATCATGTCCAACATATTCAATATCCAAAGTTAATATTATTTTGCTGATTAATAATAAAATATTGTGACCAACTTACTGATGATATAGAAGGTGGTATTCAACTTAAAATGTGTGCCCATTCTTTGCTTTACAACTTAAAATGTGTGCCCATTCTTTGCTTTACAACTTAAAATGTGTGCCCATTCTTTGCTTTATAATTGAACAATTTGACTAGTACGTCCCAGCCAACTTCAACGTTAGGGGCATTTTTCTTCCTTCTTAGTGTGTCTAGCTGCAACAGAGTCACACACATAATTCCAGACTCAACTAACTCAATCTTGCCTTCGCAAGGAGAGGCTTCCGCCTCTTGTCCAAGCTTGCAACCCAACTCACACAAGTAAACTTAGTCAATAGAAATTTTAAGAGCATTTCATTCATCCAGCAATAGGGTAGTTTTCCTCTTCCTCACTATTCTTTTTATAAGAAATTTCACCTTGACAATGTCATCTCATGCACAATTACATAATTTTTAATAATTTAATTAGAGATTATTCACCCCAACAACTTTCCGCAAGTTGCACATGTTTAATCCATTTGTACAAGGATCACTAAATCCATTTATATGAGTTCCTTTTTACAAAGATCACTTGCTTCTTGAGGTACCCTTTCCTCAGTACGTTTTTCATTCTCAACCCCTTAATTTCCTTTTGATACCCATTCATTATTTTGCAAGTCCCCTTTACAGGTTTCAAGCTTTATTATCTCATTTTTTAACTGGGATAAATTCTCGTTATAGATGTGCATATAGTGCATCAGGACAAGGGGTGATTACCATTAGAGGGGGTAGATATCAATGTAGCCTTTGGCTTTTATAGGTGGCCTTTATCATTTTTTATATATAGTAGCAACATCAACCCCTCGGTCGTTATCCGCTTCTTCTCATGAGAGAATGAACCATGGACCATTACCAAAGTTCAATACCTTGTGACAGGATCGAGGATGGAAAGTGTTAAGTATGGCAAGGAATGGAACATTACGCTTGTGAGGCCCCCTCGGTAGTACCCCTTTTCCCTTGGCGGTGACAACACGGGACTAGGGAACATAAGCTGACCACCAAGGTGAAACAAGGCAACAAACATAACTTCATGAGCCAGTGATCCATTATCCAACTTCAACCAATGGTCTACAACCACATGCCTACTAAATTAATAACAACACTTTGCATGAAAGAAGGACTAATGTATACCTCATGGTGATGTTCTCTTACCATCTCCCATACATTGAGTTTTCTAGATGTGATGAACTTGGCCAATCTATAGTTGCAAGAGCAAATTTTAGAGGGGTTTTTTTGTTTTTATTTGTGGACATGTTGACCATTATGATGGTCAAGATCATTGTCTCCATTATGGTCCATGAGACATGATCTCCTCTAGTTACCCCTAGGCATGGGGGGTTGGTAACAGGTCTCGTTAAGGAAAAGTGTAAATTCCTATGGGTTTTCTTAAGGAAAGGTGTGATCACTCATGATTATTCCTATTGAAAAGTGTGAGTGCCCCTATGTGCATACAGAGAACTCACAAATTTATTTTTCCATAAAATTCAGTAATTACCCAAATGAATTAAGATATTTTACAAAGGTTTGAACTAGTTGAAAGACCATATTGGTGACTCTAAAAATAGTTTTAACTTCCATAACAAGACAATAATTTGCATGCAAATGTAGAAACTCAAACTCTCAAGGAAAAACACTAAATGTTAAGACATAAACATATAGTTAACTAAATGTACAAACTATCATACCTTTTCCCCAGATGGTTGTATATGTCCTCCATGTCAAGTATTATCTCTAATATTTAATTAAAATAATTATTTAGAAGCTTTACTCCAAGATCCAAAAATGTCAATTGCAAGAAGCTTATTAGTTGACCACCCTACCATATCCTTAGGGTAGTTTTCTTTCCCTGGAACCCTCATGTTGCAATGGGTTGTATGGAGAGAGTACATTAACTAGAAAAAAGTATGTGCAACTCTTCTAGAGCATATGAGGTATCCCACCTCCAACACAATGACATAATTTTTTAGACCAAACCCACAACCAGATCACCATGAAAAATTCAAAAATTAGGACAATCATCCTACATTGGGGTGCAAAAAGATGAGCTTTGAATCCCAACCCTCTCTTTTTATATATCCTTTGAGACTCATGTCGCTTTCCATTCTCGTGATTTTTTAAAATGATTTAACTACTAAATGCATAATATTCACCCACACACATGTCACATCCATGCACAGTTAGTAATTTAAAAGGTACATAAATATATATCATTCACCACATTCCAACTATCTTTCATATTTTTGCTAGTGGATGTTCCCTTGATCCTTTTTTTTCTAATTGAGTGGGCGCACATGAAATGTCGTTTTCCCATTTAAATAATGCTTCTAATTAAAATTCACTTTCTTTCTTTTATTTTCAACTCCTACGTACTTTTCCAAATATCAAGGTGATTGTAATTTCATTTTTTGTTTTTCATTTCATTGTGCCAAAATAATTATGCAAGTCGAAGAAAATTTTTCTCCCAAGCTATACACATATACAAATCAAAGTCAATATTAATTGTGAGATCAAGTTAACTCAAAGCCTTCAAGTATCCGGTATCAATAGTTAGGAAAATGTTCACTACAAATATTCAAGTACATTGCACCAAGATCTAGGCATGATCACTAAGACTCTTCAAGTGCATATGGATTGATACCAAGGGTGAGATCAAGTTAATCCAAGGCCTTCAAGTATATACTTTTCATGGTGGGGGAATAGTGTCATGGTAAGGACATAATTGACTTTACACATTTACCAATGGTGAGAGACTAATGGTCACTAAGGAATAAGGATTAACTCCTTATTCCATACGCCTCAATACATCCTCATGAGTGACTGAATTCACACCCTACCCTCATGTCAATGTGTAACCTCTATGAAAAAAATGTTCTTTTCAAATTGTTACATAGAAAGGAGTGTTAGTAGGTAGGAATAAGAAAATCAGACCACCTCTCCCCAATAGTACTCATGTCATAATTCTTCATACAACCCTTTTTCCCATGTGTAATATTATCAATGATTATTCTCGTCTCTACACACCTCTAGAGGAAAACACATCAAATAGAAATGTCTAGGAATTATGAATAAACAGTAAGAAATGATATACACATGACACTAATCAATATCTCGACCCCATCATTGATCCACATATCTTGATTCAATCCATAGCCCATATGCATATGTGGTTCTTCTTGTCGCACTTGACAAACCATGAATACCATACCATAACATAATAAGTATCATCGTATAAACATTTATTCATTTTCAATATCCCATAGTATCACGTATCACTAAAAGCTCATATCACTTGTATGACTCTTAGACACCCATACATCAGTATCGAGATATAGTTCAACCTACTCATAGCCTACAATAAGTCATCACATCATATAGTAGAATCCAATCATATTATATCATCACAAGGATATCAAAGAATAACCCCTCCCAGACATCAAGCAATGATCAAACCAAATCAAATCAAAAGTTTAGATTGCATCATCCAAAACTGTACATGTCAACCAACCTGGTCTTTTTATAACTATAATGCCCTCAAATAATAACAACACATCAATCAAATAACTCCAAAGTAGAAGTGGTTACTACAACAAGGCTGTAAGAACCTTCCTCACCTCTAGAAACCATGCCATAATCCCATTTCCACTTGTTTAATTCACTAAATTTTGCGAACTAATTCTCCTAAGATAATTATGCAATGAGATTTTCCAATTTTAGGTTACATTAAATATGAAGATCAAAATGAAATATTCTTAACGAAATGCATATGACCATGGACATCAATAAACATTATTGAGAAAACCCTAGAAATTAAAAGCTATTACATAGTGGATGTAAAGAAAACCTAATGTATTTAATGTACCGTGATCCATCCATCCTCTCTTTGGGATTTATCCCAAAAAAGTGAACAAAATTAACCCTATGCTTCAAAACGATTCCTCACATGCTCATTTTACTAAGCACCAGATTCTCCATGCTAATTCAAACAACCATATTCTCTATATATGTTATAGAGAGTGGTTTAATTTTTATGAAATTATGTAATTAATTATTATTATTATTATTATTTCTATGAAATTATGCAATTAATTATCAAACATATATATGGAATTAAATAAAAAAAATTATAATAATATATTAATAAAATTAATGTATTATAAATATATTATTAATTTCAATTTAAAAGTCAAAATTGTATAATTATTTAGTTTAAAAAAGAAAGTTAATATTGCTAATATAGAAATATGAAAAACTTTTTAAAAACATAAGAATTAGGAAAGTTTTTTTTTAATATATTTCATTAATAATAAAAATGAGACTTTCTTTTTTTGGGACAAGAAACCTTCTCCAAATTTGATGTATAAGATCTCCTTATTTGTGGGACAAGGAAACATCTCCCTACATACCCTACCCCTCTAGATTTGAATCTATCAATCTCTTAAGAGGAAACATGTTTCCTTAATCACAAAGCCCACTGAAATTATTTTCTTATTATTTTTGTTTTGATTCTTCATAAACCAATCCAAAAAAATAATAATTTTCTTTTGATTCTTTGTAAACCAATCCAAAAAAAAATAATCATGTTTCCACTATATTTTTTTAATGATAAACACAAAATGATAAAGAAAATCAACTAATTTCTTATTAATTTCCATAAAGTTAGATAAATTATAATTTGTCTTACTAACTTATTTTTATAATTGTCATCATCAATAAATAATTATGTCTTTAATAAAAATATTTAGTTTTATAATTTAAAATTATTTTTATCAATGTCATCATTAATAAATAATTGTGGCTTTATGAAAATATTTAGTTTTATATTTTAAAAAATAAAAATTATAGAAAAAATGTTAATAATTTAAAAATCTGATTAGAAAAATCGAAACCATACCTAAAATATTAATAATTATACATAAAGTATTAATATTTTATATTTATAATAACGAAAATAAAATAAAAAAAATCCATAAAGTATTAATAAGACTTGCCTCTTGAATTATTTAAAAAAAAAAAAATCAAATAAGACTTGCCTCTTGAATTATTTTAAAAAAAATAATCACTGGATTCTACAACTTTGTATGTTCCAAAAACAATTTATATTATACAACTTTCTATGTTCCAAAAACAATTTATATTGTAACTGTAACAATCAAATCCAAAAAAATCACTGGATTCTACAACTTTCTATGTTCCAAAAACAATTTATATTGTAACTGTAACAATCGAATCCAGAAACAGCAATGCCCTCTGTCACACTGGATCAAATGGATTTTTTAACTTTGAACCGCTTTCTCTTGCAAAAAACTTTTGACCGCATTAACAATTTTGGAATCTGCTCATTTTCTTCCTGATGGCCCAGCCATGGCCAATTATCGGATGGCTGATGGCTTGTTGTACAGAATCGAGATCCTGTACCGACCCAACACAATCGGAATTAACGGATGGATGGGCGACTGCAGTGGAATCCATTGTCACTTCTGGAGGACGGGCATTCAAAGAATAACTTTACCTTTACTTTTATTTGACAGACGGACACCAACTGATGTCACTCTGGTTAGGTCAGTCTATACACCTTCCCATCAACATAATGATAATAGTTATCGCAGGTTTCTATTAATATTCAGTAATCCCCCTGCCCATTTCATTCTCGCTCTTCACTGTCCGCTTTTCTTCAACATGACGTCCTCCTCCAAGCATAAGCTCATGTTCTTCATCCTCCTCACACTTCAGCTCTCGGCGATATTGTCTCAGAACATTAATGGAATCTCCATGGCTCTTCACACGAAGATGAAGATGAAGAGCGAGTCTACAAAGAATGAGCCTCTGTATTATCCCAGCGACTTCATCGAGTATTACATCAAATTATCGGTGGGTACTCCTGCACAGGATCTTTTGCTCATGATGGACACGGGCAGTAATGTGGTTTGGGCACCCTGCACCACAAATTATACATGTAACAACTGCCATGGATACAGCACGGTTTTTCTTCCCAGCAAGTCATCCTCTGCTGTGCCTGTACAGTGTGCAGATCCAAAGTGCAAAGACGTATGTGGGGAAGGGGCGTGCTTGGGAAGCATCCACAACTGCTCGGGGTCCTGTCCAGACTATACGCTTAAGTATGGCACGGGAAACACAAAGGGGCATCTACTGACCGAGACCTTCACTTTGTCATTGGAAGACGGAGGAACGCGAGAAATAAAGAACTTCGCWGTCGGATGTTCGGTGGTTTCGTCGGGGTTTTCTGGTATTGCAGGATTTGGCAGAGGAGGTCTGTCTATGCCTTCCCAGCTTAGTCCTCTTCTTGGCCATAAATTTGCCTATTGCCTGGACGATCTAAACAATAGCAGCATGATAGTGCTGGGCGACATGGCGCTTCGCGATGACATCCCCTTGACTTACACTCCGTTTCTAAATAAGTCCGAGGTGCCTTCATTTCGGCCATACAACGAATACTATTACATTGGTCTTGAAGGGGTGAGTATTGCTGGAAAACGCTTGACGCTGCCCTCCAATTTACTGGCATTTGACAGCAAAGGCAATGGCGGAACCATAATAGATTCGGGCACTTCTTACACCTTCTTTCCCGAAGCAATCTATAAGCAGATTTTAAGTGAGTTTACTTCTCAGATTGGATACAGAAGAGTTCATTCGGATCTTTACGAAGTATGTTACAATGTCTCTGGTGTGAACGTTATGAATATTCAGTTGCCTCGGTTTGTACTCCATTTCAAGGGTGGCTCAGACATGGTACTGCCCGCTGAGAATAGTTTCACTGCGGCCAACGGTGATAATTTCCTTGCGGCCATTCCTGATACAGTGTGCTTGGCAATAAAGAATGCCGGTAGTGTACCCGTTGGACCTGCTGTGGTTTTTGGAAACTTTCAGCAGAACAATTTCTATTTGTTGTATGACAGACAGAATAATCGTTTGGGCTTCGCTCAGCGGACCTGCAAGGCATTCGTATGAGTCTATATTTTTTACCTCCAAAGAACAGGTAAGATGAGTGAGTGCCTTATGATGCATATGAGTTAGCCAAGGTAGGTTAAGTAAATGAGTTGATATAGAAAGTGAAGGATGTTTTTTCATATATGGGTGTAAGTTTATTTTAAATTGGAATTTATTAAGCATGTAGAGATATCAAATCAAGATATCAAAATATTTCAAGGGTAAAAGTTTTAATTATTTAAATTTTTATTATGTTTAGTTTAAGAACATGTGTTTCCTTCTAAATAATTGTTATTTATTCAGACAAAGGGATCTATTAATGAACCAAAGCATCATATTTATGAATGGTCACATCTAATAAAATTGATTGACAAAGTTGTCACATCCTCAATACACATAACAAACTCAACACACATAACAAAGTGTGATAATATACTTCCTAAATTGAATTAGACATCGAAATGCACCAACAGTAACAAATAACTACATTGTTTTTTATGTATTTTATTTACTAGGTGTTCATTGTGGGGTGATATACCTATGCCTAATTGTCAAAAAGTTATATGCATCCGGACTATATGTCTATGTTGAAGATGTGTTTTATTTACTAAGTGTTTTCTTTACGGGGATACACATGTGCAGAGATGTGGAAGCTATATATGTGCCAACTATATGTCTGTAGTATAGTTGTGCAGGCATATATATGTGYGGAGGTGCGAAGTGATCTAAGAGGATCTCCACACAAGAAATTATCATTTTTCATACCATGGAGAAGATTATTAAAATATGGAAAATAATAATTAATACTCATGAATGAATTATTTAAATTGTAAAATTGATTAATACATTAAAATAAGTATGAGAAACTCATGTACTAGTCATACAAATGGGAAAAATGATTAATGCTTGAAGTGAGTTTGAGAATTTCACTTATTATTCATTTAATTGTAAAAATGGGAAATTAGTTATGTGAAAGGATCAAACTCACAAATTAGTTTCTTAATTTAAGGGGAAATTGGTTTCCTAGTCTCAAGGAAGAAGTAAAGAGTCTCATGAGTTGGTTTGGACTCTTCCACACTTTATTACAAGTGGTTTCCTAGTCTTGAGGAGGAAGTTAAGGGTCTCATGAGTTGGTTGAGATGTTTTCTTGTTTTTGTCCTTGAGTGGTTATTAGATCATAAATTTGTGGATCCTGTCTATGTTATGACCCAAGGGGGGCATATATATGGCTAAATGTATATGAAATGACCCTAAGGGGGGGGCATATATGGGCCTAAATGTACATGTAATGTGTAAATAAATATTTAATAGGGTGGGCCATAAAGGGGCCTCATGTGCAAGTGTGAATAGATATATACAAGAGATCATGTAATGAACCAAATGCTTACAAATATCATAAAATAACATAAGTACACATCATGTACATAATGTGAGCGTGGAGGACAACTCCAATATAGATAAGTTACAAAATAACTCCTTAAAGAATAGGGGAACCCCCTCCAAATAACCAAATACCTTTCATACTTCGCAATTCACCTGTCAATAATGAATACATGATCTCTTATATATATAGCTATTCACACTTGCACATGAGGCCCCTTTATCACTAGGTTGACCCTATTACATATGTATTTACACATTATATGTACATTTAGGCCCATATATGCCCCCCTTGGGATCATATCATATATATTTAACCATATATATACCCCCCTTGGGTCATAACAGTCTCCTTGAATTATGGAGTTAAGAAAACTAGACATAAACTCCTCATGTAATCTTTGGGTTTAAAAAAAAAACCTTTGGGGGAATCATCCTTTATGGATCCCTTTTGGGATCATCCTTTATGGATTCATTTATGGAGTTGATGAGAGTCCATTTGATGCCACGTGCTTGTGAGAGACCAGTCTTTTTCAAAGGAGATCGTTTCTTTGTAGGAGAGACATAGCCACATACTTGTGAGAATATATCTCTTTGCATTATGCATGAGAGCATCTCTTCAATACTGCCACCTTTTGTGGGAATTCTACTACCAATTGTCGATATGGGAATTCAACCCTTTGTATTGTAAAGGAGAGTATCTTTGAAGAAGAGAATGAAGTGATTCATGGATTTAATGAGCCTGGAGATGTAGCCAGAA